>OX596014.1:1370946-1588544 GCA_951394025.1 Heteromyza rotundicornis | reverse complement strand
GATTGATATACAAGTACATAAACTATACGAGCTACATAAAAATATACGCTTTGCAGATAACATCAATGCATGAAGGTAATTAAAGACTACTTTTATTACACCAACATATTTAGGGAAAAAAAGTTCCAAACTGTTTGCAAATTAGTAGCGCTCAAATCCATTTTGTTTTAATGGAAATCAAAAAATTTTAATGGGATCAAAAAATACATCAAACTTCGTTCGGGACATGAAATTCAAGTTCCTGTTCCGTATATTAAAATGTGTGACAAAATATTCCATTCAAGAGTTGGTCGAGAAATGTGGACAAACGACAAATTTTTTAAATAATTTTATTCTGACCGGAATCCCAAGATTTCAAAGACCAAATCCAATCAGTATTTTATTTTACATATTTTAAAGTAATTCAAACTTTGCTCTAATATTCCGTAACAGAGGTGTGAAAAATTCAATTTCAAAAATATCCAATAAAAACCTTAAATATTGTTAGATTATTTGCACAATTTCAAAAATATTATAGTATGGGTATATTAAAAGCTATTCAATTCGATGTAATATAACATTTTTATACTAATTTTGGTTGAATTGAAAAAAATCTAAATCCCGGGACTAATCCCGGGATCCCGGGATCCCGGGATTGCATTTTTAAATCCCGAAAATCCCGGGATTGGCAAAGGTCTCGAAAATTGACATCCCCAATATACACACAAAAAAATAACAAATATAGCTTTGATTTACCATTGCCACCTTTAAGGAAATAATACTGCCAAAAGGCTAGCGCTGCTTCCTAACAATGTTTTCACCTGTTACGGCTAAACATTATTTCCGATTGTCGATTATTTTTATTGCAAAGCGATTTAATCATTGGATTTTTTCAATTTTTATTTTCGTATTATATATTTTGACGTACTAAAACCGAATCTGAATCTTAAAAATTGAACTAGTAGAATAGTTTATATGAACTGATCACCTGTCGAGAAAGACATGTTTTTGTAAAAATTGTTTTAAATCATTTTACATAAGAAATTGGTGTTGGTTATCCCATTTTTTGGCTATCAGGTAGTGTTACTGTTTTGGATACGGCCCTGATCTCAAACATAAAAAAATGTTGTCTCAAGACCCTATTTTGAGCCATTTATGGGTGGATTCGGAGACTCGGACCACGTTCAAAATCCGTTTCCAAAAATGTTCAAAAAGAATCCACAAATATTTTCATTTCATTTCATTTCATTTCATTTATTAACGTCTAATGGATACAATAATCCTTACAGACTAGAAAACAACTAACAATATATTTATTAACTTACACTAGCTAAAAATAATAATTCAATACAATTCATTCAGTAATAATTTAAATGCAAAACGCGAAGAGGAAAAATCTATTCCATTTTCATTTTTACTAATTTTATTAAATTCAAGAAGAGTCCGAGTAATTGGCTCATTTAATGCATAGTTTGTTCTATGTAAACTTACACAAAACAAATCATTGTGACGCAAATGTCGATTGGGAATCTTAAATAAAATAAGTTCCAACAAAGATGGACAGTCAATATTGCCACAGATGATGTCGAAGACAAAAACAAGAGATTGAAAAACTCTTCTTTTTTCAAGAGATTGAAGATTTAATAATAAACAACGGGAAGTATAGGATGGCAATGGATCCCGAAAGTGCAATGATCTCAATGCAAACTTCATAAATTTTTTTTGAACACGTTCTAAACGATTAATGTGGGTAACATAAAACGGCCTCCAAATAAAAGAAGCATATTCCAATTTCGACCTTACAAAAGAAGTGTATAAAAGCTTAAGCGTGTATGGATCAGAAAAATCCGAGCTATTTCTACGTACAAAGGCCATAAGGGAATATGCTTTGGGAATGATAAAATTAATATGTGCATTAAAAGTAAAACCAGCATCAAATAAAACTCCCAAATCTAAGATTTCTTTAAGTGATTTTAGTTGTGTACCATCAAGTTTATACATTTGAAAAGGTATTACATGTGATTTCGAGAAGCAGACATGAAAGCATTTATTTACATTCAAAGACAATTTATTGATTTTGCACCAACCCAACAAGTTATCTATTTCAGATTGCAGAGTAAAAGTATCACTAAGATTCGCAATTTTTAAAAATATTTTAAGATCATCCGCATATAGTAAATATTTAGCAACAGAAAAACAACTACTGATATCATTAATAAATAAAATAAATAACAATGGGCCCAAAATACTCCCCTGAGGGACACCGGACGATGCAACAAAATTATAAGATTTAACATTATCGATTTCAACAAAAGAACGCCTATTACTAAGATACGATCTAATCCAATTCAAAAACGAGGAGTGAAATCCCATTTTAGCAAGTTTGGCTATTAGGATGTTATGACAGACCTTGTCAAACGCTTTTGAAAGGTCTGTGTAAATGGTGTCAACATGACAACCACTTTCAAACGACGATATACAGTAGTTATTAAATACAGCCAAGTTACTGACCGTTGAACGTCCTGCAACAAAACCATGTTGATGAGGACAAATTATTCTCTTGGTAGCAAAGAATAACTTACACTTAATGACAGATTCGAACAATTTTGACACTGAAGATAACTTCGAAATCGGCCTATAGTTTGAAACATAATTCTTATTACCACATTTAAAAACTGGGGTAATAGATGCAATTTTGAAATTATCAATATACACTCCAGCTTGGAGCGATTTATTAAAAATCCCTTTTAAAGGTTTAATAAGAGAAAACACACATTTTTTTAGTAAAAAGGAAGACAAACCATCAACATCAACTTTGCAAGAATTCTTAATATTTATGATACCATTCACCACATCATCATCAGTGAGTATCATGGATCCGAAATCCACTGATGACTTGATATCATTAAAAATAGAGTAATCTATATCCACCGCGGGTTCAAAATTTGAAACAAAAAAATCAGCGAATAAATTAGCAGAATCTAAAGCAGAATCAGATACTTTATTTAAGTAAAACATTGAAGACGGAATACTAGAGACAGATTTTTTAGATTTAATGAAATTCCAAAAAAATTTTGGGTTCAATCTTATGTTACCTTCACATTGCAACAAATACTGCTTGTATAAAAATTTGTTAAGAAAATTAAATTCTCTCAAATAATGTAAATATTTGAACTTGCAATCAACATCATCTGTGGCTTTATATCGATTAAAAAATTTATTTTTTAAATTTTTTAACTTTTTAAGCTTTTTGTTATACCAAGGTAGCTTATAAACTTTTTTGGGCATAGTCGGTATATGCGTATCGCAAATCTCAGACATTTTACTGAGAAACATATTATAACAAGTCGACAGATCATTAATATTTAAGATGACATCCCAATCAACATTATCCAAAATAGCATTTAAAGAATTAAAGTCACACAAATTATAATTATACTTAGGATTACAACTAAAAGAAGAGTTCAGAAATTCATAGAATTCAATATTAATTAATAAAGGAACATGATGCATATCACACTTTGAAAATAGAAAATCGCATTCCGATATTTTAAATTTGATATTATTACTTACAAAAACTAGATCTAAAATCCTATTCAACAAGTTTATAATAAAATTAACTTGAACAAGATCAATACTAAAAAGGCTATCAATAACACACATTTCAAATGAATTATTAACATTACTAGGCGTAAGGTCCTTATCAGATGAAACAAAAGACCAGACTATTTTATTTAAATTAAAGTCCCCAAGGACGCAAAAATGATTATCAACCACTTTATTCGTTGACAAATGCATGATATTGTCGACATGAGCGACATACAATTCTTCAGAACTATGAGGTGGAATATACGAAGCACATACGAACAACAATCCGGAAGTACTCTTTATAGACACACATAATTGATCCAACAAAGTGTCACTATTTCCCAAAACTACAAGTTGTGAGCATAACGATCTCTTGATGGCAATAAGTACACCGCCACCTCTAGTGCATCCCGTTTTTTGAGCATCTCTATCTTTACGATAAATTTGATAAAGAAGAGTATCAAAAAACTCCGCATCGAAAAAGTCTGAGTTCAACCATGTCTCTACTAGAACAATGATATCAAAATTGCATGAAGCCGTAGACAAATAAACATCAACAGCCTTTGTACGCATACCAGAAATGTTCTGATAATATAATTTAAGAGATCTAACATCACTTATCTCAGCATTAACATTTACATCTTCGATCGAGGTTCTCCTTGTCTTGGAAAAAACTTAAACGGCCGAACCTTTACATTTGACGGCCACAACTCGGGTTTCAGCAACTCTTCATAAAAGGAAGCAGAGACACCAACTTTAAAATTGACGAATCTTAAGTTTTCAAGTGGAGTACCATTCTTAACGAGCTTAAAACAGACAAGATGTTGAGAGCAAATCTCAGCATGCTTCTCAATATACGCAATTATATTCTCTTCAGTTACACTAGGTTTAAAAGAGGCCAAATGTATCCATTTCTTTTTAATCACAACTTCCAAATCGTTGTTATCATCAACCCCAACAACAACAGGTTGCTTATTGATTTTTTTCCTTCGCCTATTCACATTCACCCAATCGTTTTGTGGTTGCGACAAAAGCGAGGGGCAAGCAAGGGCTGCAGCAGGAACAGCATCATCATTTGAAATTGAAGCATGAACATTAGACGAGCGAGAATGGAGAGCAGCAGGCGATGAAACTGCATCGGCGAATGAAGAATGCAGAGAAGCCAAACCGGTTTGCGAATTAGGAATCGCGAAACTTTCACCCATATGCGGGGCAATGACCGATAAGTGATCGGTATCAACTTTAGAGCGCTCGTTCACGAAATCGGAGAATTTGCTTTTAAGTTCTCTTATTTCACCAGTTAAAACTGAGATTGCAGAAACTAAATCACTGCAGGCATTGATGCAATTAGTACAATTAAACACAATGTTCGGAAATTTGTTTATAATTTCAAAAATATTTGAATCATCAATTTTCACACAAATGTTATGAAATTTTGAATGACAAATTTTGCATTCAAAAAAGTTTTTAGTGATATTATTAAAACACTTTCCGCAAACGTTTTTCGGTGGAGACGACATTTTCAGTTAAACCGAATCGAATCGTAGTCAAATGAAGACTGGACGTGCGGACGGACGGACAGACGGACAGTCAGACGGGCATCGCTAAATCGACTCCGGCGGTAATGCTGATCAAGAATATATATACTTTTCCATACCGGACACGCCTCCTTTTGGGCGTTACAAACGTTGTGTCAAAGTTAGTATACCCTGCCACAGTGAGTGTGGGGGTATAAATATGTATGGGATATATTCATGATGCAATAATCAGAGATTCATGTTAAAATAACATGAAGTATTTTTGGTTTATCTAAGTGACGAAATTGACTTTGGAGTAGTGAATATTTCAGAAGGCATTATTTCGATATGATAATTTTGGAAATTTCCGATTGAATGGTGGGTAAATTACGAAATAAAATTAACGTAAACGAATACGACCACCGACCATTTTGAAAAATGTTACCCACAAAATTGGTTAAATTTTCGTTAATTTAACAAGATAAAAATCTGGGTATTCGATTTCATAGAAAAAAGCCTTCCCAAAAAAAAGTTGTTTTTCGAATCTCCGGGTCTGAGCTCTTCAAAAGTTGGCAACCCTGGTTATTACTCACTTTGAACGCCACAGTTACTTCAACCTGCACAATCACCACCCCCCTTTCTTATCATGATAGAATAATTAAAATTCTTAAACTAAACCCTTATTAGTTTATTGGTATTCCATATTCTATTTGTACGTGGTTTATAATTTTCAATGAAACCTTTAGAGTGTATTCTTTCCGTCTATATGACCGACAATGATTCTTTATTTGTTCCTGCTAATAGAACCAAATCGTGCTGGGCTAAAATCATGTTTGCCCTTTGTCAAGGACGGGCTTGGTTAAATTTTCACATTGGATATTATTCCGTTTATTGTTTGCTCATACAAAGAAAAAAAGTGTAAAGGCAATTCCAAAGTTTACAACTACAATTTGTCACATTAAATAATTGAGAACGTGAGAAGATTATCGATACAGGTTATATAATGGCACACAATAGGGGGTCGTTTTATGGCCTTTGGTTTGAATTACCCGCAGTTGGTTGTTGAAACAGATTTTCGTTGATTGCGTACTTAGATTTAATTTACAGTGATTTATTTGTCAATTCATTTAGTTGTTGCACCGGTGCAATGTCTGGTTTCGAATCTTTATGTTAGAATCTTGGTTGTTAAATGTATCAATTTATGGCATGGAAACTGGTTAAAAAAAGTATTCCTGAGGGTATCATCGCTCGACAAGAGCAATTGGGATGGGAAAACCTGAGCTGTTTTTTAATGCACCAATTTTACAAAAATATCCTTTATTTTTTGTTTTTTTTTAAGGAAATATATATCGACATATATTGTTTACATTGCACTTGAATTTGAGCCCGACAATACATACACCCAGAAAACAAAACCTCGTGTACCAAAAGATTTTTGCACAACAGAATATTACGGCTACTACACAAAAAAATAAACGTCGGTAAAATTAACCAAAAAAAGCTGGTAATGTACAACTTTTCAAAATATATGAAAAACCTGAATGATATGAAAACCGTAGGATTAACCGAAAAAAATAGCTAAAATAAATCTTCAAAATTCCCCTATATTCCAATGTAAAAATGTTCACAAGATTTTAAGTTGTACTTTCATAGTAACTAAGGCATTCAATCCCGAGGCGTTTTTGAAAATCCCGGTATTTCGGGATTTGAAATTACAATCCCGGAGTCCCGGGATTTGTTCGGGATTTCAGGGATTTTCCAATTAAATACAATAATTATTATAAAATTAAAGAAAAATCTTTTGCAACAATATTTAAAGTTTAATTTCATTTTGATTCAACAAAGAAATAATATTTTATAAATATTACATTAAACAAAACTAATATTATGTAAAATAAATAAAGTCAAACAAAAAGTTATTAATTTTAAATTACATTGATCGAACAAGTTTGTCATTATATGTGATAAATGGGATTCTTGTATTATTTATTTTGCCACACTGAACACGAAAGACTCACTTTCAGCAGTTTTACACTGAAAGAAAAATTTAGTGCATTGGTTTTTGAAATAGAGCTTTAAACAAATTTGTTTAATTTTAAAATACGTGCCTTCAAAACAAATTTTAAAACGCAGTCATTAAATTTTAAAACAATTTCATTCAATTTAAAAATTTTTGTTTTTCAATTTAAAAAAAAAATTTTCAAATTGATCAAAATTAGATTTTAGTACATTGTTTTAAAATTGAAAAACTACGTTTTAAAATTTGTTTTTAGTGCACGTGTTTTGAAATTGAACAAATCTCTATCTTAAAAACCAAATCGTTCAATTTTAAAACAATTTCCTCTCAGTGTAGTATTATAGCGGATACACCAATCTTACAAGTTTTTCAAAACTTTTGAAATTGGTGTCCATTCAAAAGTAAACACACACAAAACCATCTATCCACTTAATAAAATTTTTATCATCTAAATCTATTTTTTGTCGATAAAAAAAATTTTGCCAAAATTGGAAAAATTTTATTCAGATCGATACAAATTTTTTGTTAACCGTTATTGACAAAAATGTTGTTAATTTTTTTGTGCGTTTAGCACTAAATCTATCAATAAAAAAACAGTAGTTTTGTATTTTCGGATTCTACTAGTCATAATTAGTGTTACACTAAAAGGTTTTGTCAAAGCATATCAAATTTTTCAAACACAAAAAATTATATGGCAATACAGTAACGAAAGTTGACAACCGGTTAACAACCGATTCTCGTAGCGACTTTGTGGATTCATTAAAATATGTGTAAGGAATGCCTCTCTATCAAAAATGTAGAGTGGTCCATACAAAAACCAAGTTGACAAAAACGGCATTTTTTTAAGACAAAAACCGTGAAAAAAAGTATGATAGGCCACAAATTTTGACAAACCCTTTTAGTGTGTCACTAATTTTGACTAGTAGAATCCGAATATGCAAAAAATACGACTCCAACATTTTTTTGTCGTATAGTGTAATTATGCGTTTCAGTAGGCTGAAATCGATCATTTCAAGTTCAGATCATGAATTAGATGAATTTAGAACCGAGATGCGCATTTCATAGCACAATTGTGGTATTCTCTGACTGAAAATTGCAATCCCGGGATTTTTCGGGATTTGATACTTTCACAAGCATAATGCATTTTAAAAAAATTAAAAAAATTTGTTTATATGTTTTATTGCAAAACTGATAGTTTTACCTTAAATAAATAAACATAAACATTAATTTCAATTTATTAAAGGTACAAATTAGTGCATTTTTTTATTTTCAGTATTTGAGTTTCCGTTTCTTTAGGAAAACACAATTCAATTCAAAATATGCTTAAGTAAGATTTCTGAAATTACTTTTGCATCAGTTATCAGTTTTACATAATTATTTTTATTAAGCAATTCTTTTTGTACGTTCGCTAAGACTGAAAATACCAATTTTCTTCTGAAATAAATATTAATAAATTTTTTCTTAAAGAAAAAATTTCATGCACAAACAATTTTATTCGTAATTTTTTTTAATAAATTAAAAATTTTTTAATTTTTGTGTTTTCTAATTAACTTTTTTTTCATTTTGAGGTTGCAAAAATGTTGTCAAAAACTATTTTTCTGCTTACACGATTTTTTTTATATTTTATGAGCGATGAAAAGTTGTATTTTTTATGTATTAAACTTTTTTTATGGACTAATTTAGTTGAATTCAGATTTTATCGAGCTCCAATTTATCGAGACTAATTTATTTAAAATGTAGTCCCGACAATCCCGGGATTTAGGAAAAAATATCCCGCGATTTTCGGGACTAAAAATGGACCGGGATCCCGTATCGAAAGCCCTACTATCCTGCTCACTAAACAACTGCAAATCATTTTGCGCACCCCTCCCTGCAACAAACAATCTATTTTACATAGATGGGCACTTTGCAGTACCAGTCAAATTTCAGTAAAAATAAATTTTTAATGATAATTAAATTTAGTTTGCATTACCAGTAAATTTTTACTGATTACTGAAAAAAAATTGCAGTAAAAATTAAGTTTTACTGCTTACTGGAAAAAATAGCTGTAATCAATAATTTTTACTGGTAATGCAAATAAAATTTTCAAACTTTTACTGGTTACTGAAAAAATTGCAGTAAAAATAAATTATTTTTGCTGTTATCTTTTCTTAAAACAAGCGTTTCAAAATTTACATTTTTTCCTTCTGGAACGATGCACAATTCCAGCGAACGAAAACAACCGTTCTACAGGTTCAATAGTGAATTGGATAAAATATTAAGTGACGATTTCAAATGAAATCGTCATATAAAGAAGCAGAGAGAAACCATACGATGCACTAACCCTTCGTAATGAGTACTATAAAGTAGGGATCTGACGGAGCTCCGCATCCGCCTCCGCACCCTCGAAGCATCCGGACTAAATTGACATCCGCATAGGCACCCGCAAATCACACATTTAAAACATCCTCATTCGCAATCGCAGCCGTGACATGCTGCAATTCATTCATCCAAGGCAACAAAACGGTTCTTGAGTACGCGGAACATACCTGTTTTGGACTTGCAGCTCTGGTTTAAACTCCATTGAGAACATGTGGGCAATATTATCCAAGTGGATTTTCAAGAATGGGAGATAATTTGACAATGTAAAATGCCTTAAAAGTGCCATTACTGCTGAATGGAACAAAATTGAAGAAAATTGTATTAAGTCTTCAATTAACTCAATGCCACGGCGTCTTGAAAACGCTATAATTAAAAAGGGTTCATATACTTGCTACTAACAATTAAACAAAAAAAAATATGAAATGATTTTTATTTATTTATACAAATTTTTGCATGAATTTAGTATTCTTTAAGTTAATTTAATTAATTGTTAGTACAACTTAATATTTGGTGATAAATATGCCCTGTATCAGTAATACAATAAAAGATTTTTAACATTTTGATGTTGGTCTTATCATTACTTCGTGCAGTGTACCTAGGGTTGCCACACGGTCTGGATTCGTCTGGATTGTCCAGATTTTTTGTCATGTGTCCAGAGTCCAGTTTTTCAATAATTTGTCCAGACAAAATTTTCTCTGATATTTCTCATTAAAAAAACTAAAATAAGTCAGAAAACCCAATAGCGTTTTCGTTTTTATTATAAGGATAGAATTTTATGTCAAATAGTTTTATTTTTTTCAATGAGTTTTTAGCCATTTAAATAACTTAGGTTCCTTACCTTCAGTAGAATGATGGATGATTCTAAACAGTTTTCGAAGAGTCTTCTGAAATATTTATGGAACTACACCACACCACACAACCTTTTTTCAAAAAGTAGACCATTTTGAAATTTTGTTTCGACTTAAGTGCTTATTGCTTTCGACCACAAAATTGTCAGACTAAACTATAAAACTGTAAAGAGTTCTACACACTTTTAAAAACAGTAAATTGTTACAAAATATTTGTGGAAAGAATAGAATTGTACTGTTTTTAAACTGAAGTTGTAAAGCTTTCAACGTCTTTCGAAACTGAAAAAGAAAAATGTACAGGTCTTTTCTGGCGCGGGACAAAAGTTAAAATGTTTGTTGCATGCCAATGAGAAGGTAATAAAGGCGGTTACAAACTTCTTACCGCCAGAATAGACTTGTAAAGGTGTTTTTTTTTCATAATAAGCTATGTAATTTAATTGTTTTCTTTAATGTGAGGAGGTACCAATGTATATTCTTGCATATTGCTATCCAATTCCTACTTTACTATGCCATTAAAATAAAAAAAATTTCCGATTGGCAACCCTAAGAGTACCGTTCGACAAAAAAAAAATTTTGGTAACGCACGTGATCGGGACCGACAGATTCTGTTAGAGGGGGCTAAAAAAGAGTACCCCTGTCTCCCAGTTTTTCTGGATCAGTTCTTAAAACCGTTTAAATCGCATTTATGCATTTTTCTCATTCACATAATAATTCGACAAAAATACATTTTTCATTGAATCTCAAATGTTAGCAATGTGTTCCAGAAGGCAAAAACTCGGCGATGTAAATTTTGAAATGCTTGTTTTAAGAAAAGGTAACAGCATAAATTTGTTTACTGGTGTGCGTGAAAACATTGATATTTTGTGGCTATTATTCACCACCAGACCCTCACAGCTGATAGAAACCTACCACCGGTACTCGGTCCTTTTGTTTTGATTCTTGTTCGTATTCACCACCAGTTTCATATCATTATACCCCCACACACACTGTGGCAGGGTATACTAACTTTGTCACAACGTTTGTAACGCCCATAAGGAGGCGTGTCCGGTATGGAAAAGTATATATATTCTTGATCAGCATCACCTCCTGAGTCGATTTAGCGATGTCCGTCTGTCTGTCCGTCCATCTGTCCGTCTGTCCGTCTGACCGTCTGTCCGTCTGACCGTCTGTCCGTCCGCACGATAGCGGTCGCAGTTTTGGAGATATCGACTTGAAACTTTGGGTACATGTTTTTCTCATGAATACTGAGATCAAGTTCGAAAAAAAGGTAAACATTTTTCAAGTCTTTTTTATTGTTGTATTCGATTGCAAATGTTTAGAAACGTATTTCCGAGGTTCCGCAGCCACATATATAAGAGTCTAAATGGGGTCTTGAGACCAATTTTTTTTTTTTTGTGGATTTAATTGGAAATTTTTTGAAATGGATTTTTGGACATTGGCCGGGCTCCAAAACCACCTATAATTTGCTCAAAATAGGGTCTTGAGACCACAATTTTTTATGTTCGAGGTACTTCTTCCTACTGTGTGGGGATATTTCAGCTTCGGTATAGCCGAAGATAGTCCACTCTCTAGTTTATTGTTGTATTCGATTGGAAATGTTTGGAAACGTATTTTTGACATGGTCCGAGGTTCCGAAGCCACATATATAAGGGTCTAAATGGGGTCTTGAGACGAATTTTTTTTTGGTGTATTTGATTGGAAATTTTTAGAAATTGATTTTGGACATGGTCCGGGCTCCAAAACCACCTATAATTGGCTCAAAATAGGGTCTTGAGACCACATTTTTTTATGTCCGAGGTACTTCTTCCTGCTGTGTAGGGGTATTTAAGCTTCGGTATAGCCGAAGATAGTCCACTCTCTAGTTTATTTTCAGATAATACTTTTGAAATCAATAGTGTTTTGGTTACAAAAAAAATGTATTTATAATATATTTTAATAATAAAGTGAGTGCTGCTTAAAAAAAACTAAGATTGAGTTTTTTTTGCGAAAAAATTTTTAAAATTACTGGCGATTGGCCGTAGGCTATCATTAGCTATGCCATGAACACTAAAAAAGCTGCTCTGCCCCCATCAACCAATCGGGTCGTTGTCGTCGTCGTCGTCGTCAGAATGTTTTATTATTTTTACTGCCCATAATTGAGTAGCTTTAAACTAGTTTGTTACTTAAACTGCGCATTAAAAATATATAAAATTTTGTATAAATAACGACACATTTTCAAATCAAAATCAAATGTTTAGTTGTTCCAGTAATATAGTGAGTGTTCATATAATAATTCCGAAGATAATGAAGAAAAAGGTAACTATGAGGGAACCGTTGATCGTAGACTCGGACTCACCAGTGCAATCAGGAAACGAGGAGGAGATTCCGTGCTCGCAACCTTTTTTAGGCGATTCCGAGCTGATGAAGACGCAAGTAGTGGAGGAAGTGATTCAGGCCGAGAAAAAGAAGATGAGGAAATTGGAAGACAAAGCCGACAATCCTTTGACGCAGAAGAAAATGAAGAAAGTCGACGTGGAGGAGGAAATGAAGAATGCGACAATTCTCCAGGAACATTCTTCGACTATGTCTCTGCTTTCTCTCTTGATGATAATTTGGACACCGGACTTTCTAATTCATTCGAATTCGACCTTAGAATGCTTAATTTCGATGGCATTAATGAAGAAGGAGTACGAAGCGAAGAGGACGATACATACATTGATGGACTCCCTAAAACGTGTGCAGAAAACCCTACTAACCCTACTAAAGTCGTAGTAACTGGTTATTAACTGGTTGTAAGAATTGTAATTTTCCACCGCTAGGAAAGAGTTAGATCGTAGTGGTTACTTCCGAGCTGACCAGAGGTAATGCAGAGGTGGCAGCATCCTCTACCACATGTGAAAGAGATTTGGGTGGAACCAGTACACCCTACTGCAGAATTAGTTCGGAACTATGTTGGAACTAGACCGTTTTCTTGTAGGGCTGATTTAGAAGCAAACTATCAAATGTGGGCAAATCAATTGAAGGGGCAGGGTTCTCACTTTTTGCTACGACGGGAGTAGTACACATATACGACATGACGTTTACCGTTAGGATCGCCATTTTGTCGTGACGTCAGCAGATACTTCTTGTCACACGAACAGCTGTTCTTTGTTTACCTTTTTCTGGCAGCCAACGTTGCCAGAAAGATCTGAATTGAAACATTTTCTGCTAGAGTGGATTATTTCGCTTAAAGCCCGGTTCGCAGATGCGACAAAATTCCGTTTTGGTGAATTGGCATATATTTTGTTTTGTGTAGAGCGAAATATTTTTTGACATTTAAATTTTTGAATTTGGTAAATAAAGTTTAATGAATATGTAAAAAAACTATTATGCGGCTAAAAAAAATGGTTTTCGAAGCAACATAAAGGACATGAAGGTCAATTACTTGTTTTGAACAAAATAACCGATCTGCATTTGTGAATACTAAACATTCTTGCATTTAAAATTTTTTTTCTAAATTTTTTGACGCGTAAAATTTGGCGTCAGAAACGTAAATTTTATTTTTAGAGTGAAATTTTTTTTAACATCGGCGCGAACGATTTATTGACTTTGAAGCCGAAACTTTGGCCGAAGGTTTAAAAATCATTTATTAAAAACAATGTATTGCAATGTGAAAATATATGTATTTTTGAAATTTTTCATACAATTTTTATATAAATGGGCGGAATGTTTATTAGTTTTAATGTTTATTATGTAATTTCGACAACAGAATGCGACCCATTTTTCCACAATTTTTTCTACTAACGACTAATTAATTGAGTAAAAAATCCATTAATCTGGTAGCACTTTTGCGAAACCAATTAAGCTAAATTTGTGGCAACGGTTGCATTTTTCTGCCAAAGTGACAAGAAGTATCTGCTGACGTCATTTTAGATAACGGTAAACGGCCTCATGTCGTTATCTAGTATTCTATGTAGTTGATATTCGGGCGTAGTAGATATTCGGGCAGCGTTGCCAGATGGACAACGTCGTCGTCTTTTTGATGATTTTGGGGTCCCAATGATGATTTTACGATTTAAGCGTATAAAATGACGATTTGAGTAGAGCCCGACCGATAAGCATTTTCAGGCCGAAGCCGAAGCCGATGCCGAAGGTCAATTGGCAGCCTATTACTTCGGCCGACGCCGAAGGCCTATACCGA
The DNA here is from genome assembly GCA_951394025.1 of Heteromyza rotundicornis. Classification (NCBI taxonomy): domain Eukaryota; kingdom Metazoa; phylum Arthropoda; class Insecta; order Diptera; family Heleomyzidae; genus Heteromyza; species Heteromyza rotundicornis. The sequence continues at coordinate 1,574,075 of OX596014.1, read as the reverse complement.
AGCCGAAGCCGAAGCCGATACTTAAATAAAAACCCTTTAAAAACTTGTTTTTTCGTGTATTTTCATTCGAATTCGAGTATATAAATACACATTTAGTTGTTTAAGGAACTAAAAATGTATTTAAACAAATAATTAAAGTAACCAAAAGAATTCACAAACAAATCCTAGGTCAAAACTAACAATAGCCTCAAATTATCCCATATATCCCGTGTAAGAACAATTGGATTTTTCTAAAATCACTTTTAAAAATTTGGAGTAAAGCTTAAAATAATGGGAATTTAGAAGAAATGGTAGAGAATTCTTCACAGAATAAATCCATCTAAGTAGCTGTTTTTTCAGGACTCCCCAAATCCGTCAGGTGATGGGCAAAGGATGTTCTAGTTGATGGTAAAAACCACCTGTGAAGCTTTGAACTTTAAATGTAAAATTTTACCAAAAACGGTCCCGGATTTCAGCACCTTTTCATATATGTTGACGCAGCAATTTGGGCTACATTTCTAAAAGGTAGAATCCTTCCGTGAGCCTCCTACCCCTATATTTGAAATTTCATACAGTTTACCAGGACTCCTTTTAACATAGACATCAGGGCAAGTAGTAGCTTCTAAATCTATATTTAAAATTCAGTAATCCACCCAGAAAATGTCCAAGGATGTACTTTGTGGCAGTTTTAACCTCGTGCCACGCAATTTGAGGCGAGATTCACTCAATATTCGATGATTACTAATTTAAATTTTAATCATATTTTTTGTTTTGTGGGCCTCTTATGTCCCATTGGAAATTCCATCAATTACACAATTTTACATTCAAGTCTCAAGAAAATCAGTAAGACCGTTTAGATGTGATGTGGGCTAGAAAATCGTATCGTAAAAAATTAGTTTTGGTTTTCGGTGTCGCAAAAATAAGGAAAAAAATTTAAAAGCTTCGGCCAAAACTTCGGCCATTTTTCGGAAAAACCGAAGCCGAAGCCGAATGTGAATTTTTGGCCGATAACGGCCGAAGCCGATGCCGAAGCCGATTAATCGGTCGGGCTCTAGATTTGAGAGAATCCAAAAAAATTAAAAAAGAAAGAAATTTCTACTCACTTAAATATGTCGGTCTGTAGTTACTTGAATTTTGTTTTTAAGGGTGTATTCCGTTATCAGGCTAATCTTTCAAAAGCAATAGCGCTGCTCACAAGTGTGGTAACAATGTCATTGATGGCTCTTTTGAAAGATCACAAAATCCCATGTGCACTTAAGAGGGTCTCAAGTTTACAAATTTATAGTTTCTGAGAAAACTGACCTCAATTGGGAAATTTGAGTTTTTGCAATACTTTTGAAAGCTCTTGCGGCTTTCAGCAGCATTTAATAATCTTGATGTCGGTCAGAAAAAAATACTATCATCTTTCCCATGTACACTTAAGATGTTCCGGTTCCAATCTGTTCAGTGGTTTGGTCAAAAATTGCAATTAACCCATTCACGACGAGTGTTACCGCTGATAGCGTTCCACTGTATATTCAATTAAAAAAATATTTGAACAAATATAACTAATCTGTTTTTTGATTTTAATAAAGCATGCTTAGATCTTTCTTTTGATATATAACTCTAAGCAATCGCACTTCAGTAGCGACTGTGGTGTATGATTTTTTTTTAGTTTTTTAAATATAAAATTCTATATATTTTATCTACAAATTGGTTTTAAAGTAAGATTGTGTACTTGTTATAGTTATGAAAAATTAGCATAGCTTCTTGAGTGGAGTTTGCCATATCCGTATTAGGGCTTTCGATCCCGGGATCCCGGTCCATTTTTAGTCCCGAAAATCCCGGGATAGTTTTTCCTAAATCCCGGGATTTTCGGGACTACATTTTAAATAAATTAGTCCATAAAAAAAGTTTAATACAAAAAAAATACAACTTTTCATCGCTCATAAAATATAAAAAAAAATCGTGTAAGCAGAAAAATAGTTTTTTACAACATTTGGAAAACCCCAAAATGAAAAAAAGTTAGTTAGAAAACTCAAAACTTAAAAATTTTTAATTTATTTCAGAAGAAAATTGGTATTTTTAGTCTAAGCGAACGCACAAAAATCAATTGCTTAGTAAAAATAATTAAGTAAAACTAAAACTGATACAAAAGTAATTTCAGAAACCTTGCTTAAGCGTATTTTGGATTGAATCGGTCGTTCCTAAAGAAATGGAAACTCAGATACTGAAAATAAAAAAATTCATTAATTTGTACCTTTAATAAATTTTTATGTTTATGTTATTAAATGTTTATGTTTATTTATTTAATTTATATTTTTTTTATTTTTTTTAAATGCATTTTGCTTGGTAAAGTAACAAATCCCGAAAAATCCCGGGATTGCAATTTTCAGTCCCGAAAATCCCGGGATTGCGAAAAGCCTTCGGGATCGAAAGCCCTAATCCGTATGTCTGAATGTCATTCAGTATGTCCATCCTTCTGATTGGTAAGAAGATTGAAGCAAGCTAGGCGGTCCAAACTTTGGACTTAACTCCTGCAGGTCCTAGAAGGAGTTGGTATTGCAAATGGGCTGAATTGGTCAACTGCCACGCCTACCTCCCATGCATCGTCTTTAGTAACAAATATAACCCAATTTCATGGAAATTGTGGTAGGAAAATTCTCCGTAAGATCTATTGTTCGCTTTGCGTCGGTGGTGAGTGCCGCAAAAGCTATATGAGCAATACCCCGATCACGACATGACATCATGATAGCTAGGTGTTGCCGAGCTGAGATGGCTAGGTCATGCCGAGCTTATGAATGTAAAAATTCTACATCTAAAAAATGCAGCACATAGTGCTGTGAGTACCGTCGGTGGAATGAGCGGAACATGGCGACCAGGTATCAGATGGAAAGGTGTACGGCATATATAGATTCACTTCGACCGGCTGAAACTTACTCACTTGTTTTTTTTAGCAAATTTACATTACGATGAAGACATTTTGGCGAGCACAATTTTCCTCTATTTATCCGGCTGGAGAAGAAGATTAGGAGGAAGATGACGGAGGTACTGCCGATGGTCTTCATCGAACACCTCTTTTACAGCCATGTAAATTTCAGTCCATATGAATATATTTTAAATGTTATTGAAGCAGTATTATTGGTGTACGGAATTATACATATTATATACAATTGCGGACTGGTAATTAGGGCCAACCTTTTGTAGTCATTTTGAGTGGCTACCCAAACAGAACATCACCTTGATGGCCATTGAAAATGTCTATTGGACCCCATTATATGATGACTACCAGGACACTTATAAAGAAAATCCTAGTTAAAAACTGACCTACTTTTCTAAATTTTTTCCTGGGGGCTATAAAGTTTTTTTTTTAAAAACAAACTACTTTGCTGAAGAATCTTTTCCAATCAAAATGGATCCTGAATTTATATAAATTTTAAAAAAAAATTCTTTTGAAAAAAATTTTTAAATTCAAAAAAAATGTCGATTAAAATTTTTTTTACAAAATAAATGTTTATTTGCCAATTTAAAATAAAAAATAGTCATAAACAATAATATTTTAAATTAGGTAATTTTGCTAGGGTTGTGACGAGCGTATGGTAACGGGCAGAGGTGGGCAAACAGCAAGCGGTCAAAAAAAAAAAAGTTGGAAATTTGTTTCTTAGATCATTTCTAGGTAATCCTGAAAAAAATCTCGAAAAAATTTCTATTATTTCGCTCTCGTCATTAATGGGTTAAGAGAAATGTAATGCATTCTGTGAAAACCTCAAAAACTATGTATTACGAAACCAAGTTTAAAAAATTTACATTTTCTCACAAAATGAAACTATTTGAAAGGGATTTCCAGCGAACAAAAAATTTTCTCCATACGATTTTGGACCACGCTAATATGCATCCCGTATTTGTAAAAGCTTTGTTACCGCAACTATTGCCATATCTGACTCACATCTTCAACACGGCACTGACTACCTCGGTGTACCCAAGTAGTTGGAAAAATGTCAAAGTTATTCCAATTCCGAAATCAACTGATGAGTACAGACCAATTGCTATCCTACCGTACCTTTCAAAAGTGTTTGAATCAATAATGAATAAACAGATGACTGAGATTCTTACTAAAAATTCCCTGATATCAGATAAACAGTCTGGATTTAGGGCAAATCGAGGCTGTATAACTGCACTTATTGATGTATCCGACGACATTTGAGAAGCTATAGACGAAAATAATTTGACATTTCTAACTTTGCTTGACCACTCCAAAGCTGTTGATCATAATATACTAATGACAAAGTTATCAAATCTTTTTGGATTTTCCTCTACTGCTATAAATCTTATTCGATCCTATCTTAAGTTTAGATCACAGGCTGTTTACAGAGGAGGCTTGTACTCGCAGTTTTTGCCACTGTCGCGAGGAGTACCGCAAGGCTCGATTTTAGGACCACTTCTCTTTTCTACTTATATTAATGAGCTACCTGACATTTTAGACAACTGCTCCATTCATATGTATGCGGACGATGTTCAGTTATACGTCTCTTGCAGAATGGACGAAATCGGAACTTGCCTCCAAAACTTAAATTCCAGCCTACTGACCGTCGATGAATTGGCCCTAAAAAACGGACTATCTATTAACCCTAAAAAATCTCAGTGTGTAGTGATTTCTAAAAAAAGCCTTTGACATCTCCCAATTACCTAAACTGTCTATAAATAACTCTGAAATTGAATTTGTTAACCACGCAAAAAATCTTGGCATTACGTTCAACAGAATCTTTTCGTGGAATACGCATATTAATAATGTTTGCGGTAAAGTATATGGTATCCTTCGCTCGCTTTGGCCCACGCAGTTTTTTACACCCATAAAAATCCGATTTTCATTAGCTAAAACCTACCTAATTCCGACGCTCCTTTATGGATGTGAGATCTTTTCGAACTGCGATTCTACTAGTAAGAGAAAACTCAATACATATTTTAATACTATTGCAAGATATATATACGGTATTACATAGGTTTGACCACGTGTCATCTTTTGCGCATAAAATCTATTCAATGACTTTTAGCAATTTACTGGACTACAGAACAGTATTAATGTTACATAAAAAAAATTTTAAAAAAGAACCAAAATACTTGTACAATAGACTTGTTTTCTCAAGATCTAAACGCAATAACTCACTCATGCCGATTAAAGACAGGACTCTTATATTTGAACGTCAATTTTCCCTTTATTCAATTCGTCTCTGGAACTCCTTACCACACACATTGCAACATATAGGCAACACAATGCAATTCAAATATACTCTATTAAGGTATTTTCGTAACAAATAATGTAATAATCATGTAAAATATATGTATATTTGTATGTTTTTGACTTTTACTGAATGCTCTCCTGCTGGTCAGGTAGTATAAGGCATTCAGTGGGAGCTTATAAACTCTTATATATGTGTATGCTGTTTTTTCCCACTTATATCTTTAATTTATTTGATTTAATTGTATTTAATTTAAGTTATATTTATATATGTGCCATTATCTATATTGTTGGATCTGCTGTGAACAATGGGTTTAATGTTAAGATTATTGTATCTTGTACCATTAAGCTGATAAATAAATAAATAAATAAAACTAAATAAAATTCCTATCAAAATTTTAGTAAATTTTTGCTAATATTAGTGGCCTTTCTGCTTATTCAATTCAAAAAAGGTGAAATAGTTTAATTATAGATACAAAATATTGGAAATCTAAAATATGCAATCAAAATAGGTATATTGTTTTTGCCGTGTGGTTCTTAAAAAGTGGGGTGTTGAAATGAAAGGCGACACAGGGGTTTAATTTGGGAGGGTTCACAAATCGGGTTTTAATTAATAATTCAAATTCACAATTTTAGGGTTTCAAGTCACTGTTAATATAAGTTTAATGTAAATTCAATGTGTAATGTAAATTTAGTGTTTCGTTTAAATTTAGTGTTTAATGTAAATTTAGTGATTCATGTAAATTCAGCGTTTATATGTAAATTCAGCGTTTATATGTTTGCGTATACTTGTTGTTGCGTAGTTGTTCTTATTTATTATGTCTTCTGAGTGTTTGATTGTTATCTTCTTTGTGGGTGGGGTTGAAGTGATGCTGATGCTGTTGCTGCTGATGCTGTCGATCGAATGGGCAGTGATTGATTCCTCCTTCTAAAGCCGACCGCCTGTCTGCTTTCTGTTTGCACGCGGTGAGAGGAAATACATTAAGATTTTTTGTGGAACTTGAGGAGAGCGGATCTGTTCATCACGGTAGTTGGCTACGGTAGTTGGCTACGGGCTAGAAAATATGTTATTAGGGTCTCAAAATATTAATCAGCTCCCAGCTCAATTTCAACCAGCTTCGTTGACGTAAATTGTGGGTCTGCATAATGCAAGTTGTCAAAAAGGGTCTTCGCCGACGACCTAATCTCCTCCTTGTACGGGGTGTAGGGCACATCGTCTGACTCTCTTGCTTGGATCTTGAACGGGCGACTGTTGTCTAGTCGTGATCCAATCACGAGTTGATAGCTTCGGTGGGGACCAATCTTGGTACTCTCTAGCCGACATTGTTCTGCTAAGTCAGCCGAGATGATGGAGTTCGGCCTGCAAGGGTTAAGTAGCGCCCGCACATTTGTCCATTCTCCTTTGTGTCGTATTTGGATGGAGGTCGTCGGCAATAGGGTCTGCTTTGACAAAGAAGGGGCCGCATTAGAGTGTTTACCGGTAAACCGCTCTCCCGTATGTATGGCGTCCAGCAGCCGTGGATGACCATGCAAAGTTGTGTGATGCTTCCGTGAACACACCGCACATGTTGCCTTGCTGGTGCAATTGGAAGCCCTATGTGACCGGGCCAAACAATTGACACAGTAGTGCATTTTTAGCACCGTTTCGTATTTGTCGGTGAGATTCATCTCTACGAAACGGGAGCATGTCAACAACCGGTGGTCTTTGTGACAAAGGCCACATGCTACATGTCGACCCTTCATTCTCCTTTTCGACGTGGTGGACTGATCATCCCGGGCAGGCTGCCGGAACCTGTCAAGCCGTTGTTGTAAACGGGAGCGTGTCGCTTCCTCCGGTTTGCGGGTTTTGTTTAAACTCCCTTTCGGAAGATGCTGGGGTCGGTGGGTAGAGCGGCGCTGGGGCGAGTCGGCTATGGCTCTTCGGCAGTGACAGGGTGTTTTTGTGGATGGTTTGTTTCGAGTCATAGCTGAAAGTACATTGGGTTAGAAAGAGGGTTAGTAATAAATTAGTTTTAGCAAGTATAGCTTAATTAGACGGCAAAACTACATCTTTTGTAATGGGTCGGGTTGTAATACCAGTCGCCGTTCTAATATCTACTACTCGCGTTCTAGCATCGGGTCCCAAGTACGTTTTCTGCCCAGCGCCCACTCGTTTGGGGGCAGATTTTCGTGTCGGATCACCACTAAATCGTCCACTTCTACGTTTCGCTGTGGGTATTTCCACTTGTATCGCTTGTGGAGCTCTGTCAAGTATTCCGCTTTCCATCTTTTGCAGAATATATGGTGTAGAATCTTCAGTTTTTGCCACCGATTTACGATACTGATGTTGGCATCACTCAAATCGGGTTCAGCAGGCGACAGTAACGGCATTCCGATAAGGAAATGTCCAGGGGTCAAGGGGGCTAAATCTTGCGAATCTTCACTAGTTGGACTTAAGGGTCTGGAGTTTAGACACACCTCAATTCTTGCCAGTAGGGTTGAAATTTCTTCGAAAGTAAAACGCTGAATGGGTGAGATCTTTTTCACATGGGTCTTGAAGCTTTTTACTCCTGCTTCCCAAAGTCCACCCATATGTGGAGCACCGGGAGGTATGAAGTGCCATTCTAAATTCTGAGAGCTGTGGGTCATAGTCACTTGATTTTGTAGTGATCTTAAGAATTCCTGTCGGTCTTTTTTTATCATTTGGCTTGCTCCTACGAAGTTCGTACCATTATCGGAATAAAGAGCGACGGGGCATCCGCGTCGAGAAAAAAATCTTGCAAAAGCAGCCATAAATGCTGCCGTGGACAAGTCACTTGTGGGTTCCAAATGTATCGCTTTCTTAGCAAAGCACACAAAAACACAAACATATCCTTTGGTTATCAAGCATGCTCGACCTGTATAATTTTTGATTTCAATGGGTCAATCGATTCCGGTATTGGTAAAGGGTCGTGAAATTTGGGTGCGCTCCGGTGGCAATGCCGCCATGAGCTGGGTCTGCTGTTTCTTTTTGTGTAACACGCATATTTTACAATTCTGGATAGTTGATTTTATGAGTGTTTTTAATTTTGGTACCCAAAATTCTGTCCTCATAACCCGTAGGACTACTTGGTTTCCCCCATGAAGGGTGACTAAATGGGTCATTAGGGTCAAGAGTCGTGAAAATCTACTGTGGTATGGTAACAAAATAGGGTGACGTTCATTATACGAGAGTTCCGTGGTATTGGCTAATCGTCCGTTCGCTCGTATAATTCCATTTGAGTCGAGGAATGGGGTCATTGTGAGCAATGTACTCTTTCGAGATATTTCGGTCTTTTTATTCAAGCTGTCATACTCATCGGAAAAGTACCGCTTCTGACATATCAGAATCAGTCGTTCTCTCATCATTATACCCCCACACACACTGTGGCAGGGTATACTCACTTTGTCACAACGTTTGTAACGCCCATAAGGAGGCGTGTCCGGTATGGAAAAGTATATATATTCTTGATCAGCATCACCTCCTGAGTCGATTTAGCGATGTCAGTCTGTCTGTCCGTCTGTCCGTCCGCACGATAGCGGTCGCAGTTTTGGAGATATCGACTTGAAACTTTGGGTACATGTTTTTCTCGTGAATCTGAGAACAAGTTCGAGAATCAGCCAAATCGGACAAAAACTGGGCGTGGCTCCCATACACCGAAAAAAAAGGTAAAAATTGTTCAAGTCTTTTTTATTGTTGTATTCGATTGGAAATGTTTAGAAACGTATTTTTGACATGGTCCGAGGTTCCGAAGCCACAAATATAAGAGTCTAGATGGGGTCTTGAAACCAATTTTTTTTTTTGGTGGATTAGATTGGAATTTTTTAGAAATGGATTTTGGACATGGACCGGGCTCCAAAACCACCTATAATTGGCTCAAAATAGGGTCTTGAGACCACATTTTTTTATGTTCGATGTACTTCTTCCTACAGTGTGGGGGTATTTCAGCTTCGGTATAGCCGAAGATAGTCCACTCTCTAGTTTTTATCTCGTTAGAGGATACATTAACTGTGCTGTATGACTCTGTAAAGTGTGAGGGTCTGGTACGACGACAAAATCGCATGACATACGACAATACACGCAGTGCTCGCGGTAACGAGGAAAATCGGTCTAACACATCAGTTTGATCTTGTACTGTTGCCACGAAACATTTCTTCTGCTCGGGTATGAGAGGGGAGGGTGCATTTGGAATTATTTTGGGTTTGGTAGTTTGGTGGTTCGACCAGTCATCTTGTGGTTCTCGCTGCCAGTCTGGTCCGTGCCACCATAGAGGATGGTTTTAGAGTCCAGTTGGATTACAGCCCCGACTGGCAACATCGGCGGGATTGTCCTCAGTGTCGACGTGGTACCAATGATCCGTGCCAACCTTTTCAACGATAGTCGAGATACGATTCGCGACGAACGTCATCCACGTGCAAGGTGGTTTCTTCAACCATGCTAGCACGATAGTGGAATCGGTCCAAAAGTGAACTGGTATTGGGTCAAATTCAGTTGAGGTAAAAGGGTCTCTGCCATGTCAGCTAAAAGTACGGCTCCGCAAAGTTCTAAGCGAGGAAGTGAAATGGTTTTTACAGGAGCCACTCGCGGCTTCGCGAAGACTAGGGTCGAGAAGATCTGTCCATCGGGGTGTGTAACGCGCATATAAAATGCTGCGGCATATGCCTTTTTGGAAGCGTCACTAAACCCATGAAATTCAATGCTGGCTGCGGGTGAATACTGAGTCCACCGGGGTATTTCAATTTGATTGATAGATTCATAATCATCAACAAACTGACTCCATTTGTGGAGGGTCAGGGCTTTTAGCGATTCATCCCAATCCGTTTTGTCTAACCATGGTTGTTGCATGATGATTTTTGCGCTTACTACCACGGGTGCTAACCAGCCAGCGGGGTCAAATAGTTTGGCTATGGTGGATAACAACGATCTTTTAGTGACAGTGACCGATTTCTCTAAACTTCGAACTGAAAATAAAAACAAATCTCGCTTTGCGTTCCAGCGAATCCCTAGGGTTTTGGCATTACAGGCCTCAGACAAATTTAAAAAACCTTCATCTAATAAATACTCTTTTGTAAAGTGTGTTAGAAGTTCGGGTGTGTTGGCTGTCCATTTACGTAGCGAAAGTCCTGCTGAATCCAGTGTAGTCGTCAATTCTTGCTGGGCCTTCTGCGCGTCTGGTATGGTATGGTCACCGGCCAGCACGTCATCTACGTACATATAGCTGCTCAATATTTGTGAAGCACGCGGGTGAGTGATGCGTATTTCTTCCGCTAGTTGATGAAGGGTCCTGATTGCTAAATACGGTGCACAGTTAACACCAAAGGTGACAGTCTGCAACTCGTATTCTTGGATGGGGTCGTTGATATTCTGTCTGAAGAGTAGTCTTTGGTAAGGTGTGTGGGTCGGGGTCAAACGAATTTGCCGATACATTTTTTGAATATCGGCGTTAAAAACGTATTTATAAAACCTCCACTTGGTTATGAGCAAGACTAAATTCTGCTGTAAAATCGGCCCAGGATACAAAATGTCATTGAGACTTTTCCATTGGATGTGTGACTTGACGCGTTGAACACCACACGCACCTTGGTGGTCACACGATCAGGTTTTATTATGGCGTGATGGGGCAAATAATACGAAGATGTTGGGTCCTGTTCTGTGGAATGGGGTGGTACCAATTTCATATGACCAAGATCAATGTATTCTTGAAGTACCTGGTCATAATCTGCCTTGAGTTGGGGTCTTTTTAAGAGAGAATTTTCGTTCCTTAGATATTGTGCCATTGCAATATGCCTGGAACTTCCAAGGGTGGTGGGTTCTTCTTTTTTGAAGGGTAGGGTGACTATGTACCGTCCATCATCATCACGTTGCGTTGTCGTCCGAAAATTTTCCTCACAAAACTTGTCGGCGTCGGTCTTCAATGGGTTCTTGGGACTTTCTTCGATTTCCCAAAAGCGGGTCAACAACTCATCTAGGGTCACTGTGTTTAGGAAAGATACAATTTTGTTGGGTCGAGAGGATTCTGGTACAGGGCCTGCGAGAATCCAGCCAAATTCAGTTTCTTGTGCCAACAACGTGCCAAGAACGTTTTTCCTAACACCGTTACAAATTATTTGTGGGTACAAATCGCTGCCAATGATCATGTCAAGGGGTCGGTTTTGGTAGAACTGGGTATCTGCTAATTCCATATCTCCAAGATTTTCTAATAGGGTAGGGTCAATTCCGTACGTTGGCAACTCTGACGTTAAAGTTTTCAACACCAGGGCTTGGGTCGTTACCTTAAACTGAGAATTTAGTTTAGAACTCAGAGTAATCGAACAAGATTTTGATGGGTTAGCTGATATGGTTTGATTTAAACCTGAAACTTGCGCTATTATCGGTTGAGTCGGCAGTTCCAGTTTTCGCCTTAATTAGTCCGAAATAAATGTTGTTTCGGAACCAGAATCGATTAAAGCCCTTGCGAAAAATTGAGAACCTTGGTGTTCTACTTTTTTTTTTTTACCTGGGTTAAGGGTGGGTTTCGACTAGTGGACTGTAATATAGTGGTAAACGCCAGCCTAGAAGTAGATGGCTTATCATCATTCTGATTTTGGGTCGCTGTTGGGTCTTGGGTTGGCCTATGTAATAGAGAGTTGTGTCTCCTCTTACAGAATCTACAAACAAATTTACTTTTGCAGTTTTGTATGCTATGTGAAATGGCTAAACAATTAAAACAGCATCCTGCCTTTTTTACTCCCTCTTGTCTCTCTTCATACTTCATGGCAATGAACTTGGGGCATTCGCGCAAGATGTGCTGCTCGTTACATATTCTGCAAACAGCACCATCTAATTCAAATTTTTTCTTAGAGGGTCAGATCGGGTATTTGCTTTACTTTGCATGGGAGCTTTTGGTTTTTTCTGGGGCTGTGTCACATTAACATGAAGAGATTTAACTCGTTTTTCACTTGAGTTATTGGGTCCCTGCTTACTAATGGCCCCTTGATGAAAGGGCTTCATTGCTGAGGCTTTGATGTCTCCTACTGATTCTAGGGTCTTATATTTTTGTGTCAAGTACACATCAAGTTGATTCCACGTTGGAACTTTTGCACTATCAGTAAGAGTTTTTTCGAAATCCTCTAAAATTTCTTTGGGTAATTTGGTGGAACACATGTACACCAGGATAGGGTCCCAAGTGCTTGTGTCCACCTCTAATTGATTTAAAATGAAAATGCAGTTGTTAATGGATCTTTGCAGTTTTTTTATTAGAGCTCCTGATGACGTAAAGACTTGGGGCAAATTTAACAGAGTCCTAAGCTGTGCATTGATCTGCATTCGCCTAGTTTCATATTGGTCTATGAGGTTCTTCCATGCCAAGGGAAAACCATCATTTGAAAGAGGGGCTGTTGTATCTATATCCATCGCTTCACCTTGGGTCTTCTGGGTCAAATATAACAACTTCTCCATTGGAGTCAAGCGTGGGTTGTTTATGTACACTGCTGTGAACATGTCTCTGAACGTTGCCCATTTTACATAGTCTCCATGAAAAACTTCCATGTCACAAGGGGGAGGCGAACAGCCGGGAAAGAATTGGCAAGAGGTGTAGAACCGGGGGCTGTTTGTTCGGGTGACTTGCTAGTCGATGACACCGACTCCACTAAGGCATCGATGCGATCTTGCAAGCAATTCATGCCTCTCGCGTACGCATGGAACACCTTCCGATATTTACTTTTTAACCCAAATTACACGAGTACGATCAAGGGGCTAATGTAAACGATATTTTACAATGGTTCTTTAAACTGTTGCAATAACATACAATAGAAAACTTACTTGCCGCGGGTCTTACTTAAAGAAATGAAAAAATTCAAATTTGTCCAAATTAACTTTCCTTTAGAAAATGTTTCTTAAAAAGAAACCTTTGTGCAAAATTAAAAAATTTCCAACACAAAAAAAATGTTTTTTAAACAGTGTAAAATTTTCCGGGTGGGTGGTTTTTCGAAACTTTTATTTAAAAAATTTAGATTTATTTATTTTTGGGTGGGTCAAAATAAAATTTTATAATTTTGTAAATTTATTTTCAAATAAAATTTTCCGGGTGGGTGGTTTTTTGAAACTTTTATTTAAAAAATTCAAATTTATTTATTTTTTGGGTGTGTCAAAATAAAATTTTATTATTTTGTAAATTTATTTTCAAATAAAATTTTCCGGGTAGGTGGTTTTTTGAAACTTTTATTTAAAAAATCAAAATTTTTATATTTTTGGGTGGGTCAAAATAAATTTTATTATTTTGTATATTTATTTTCAAATAAAATTTTCCGGGTGGGTGGTTTTTCTTTTATTTAAAATATAACTTATATAAAATATAATTTATTTGTAAATTGCTTGCTTTTTAATTTAAAAATTCACATAAAAAAATTTTAACAAATTTCAGAATTAATTCTGGTTGGCTCACTTCTTTTTTCTTTATATATATAGCGAACAATCTGGCCTTGATACGGCACTTAGGGTCGCTAACTATATAACAGCTGAAATGCAATTTTGACCGTCAAAAAGTGCGGGTCAATCACCATATAAGAATTTATATATGCACAAAAGAGTAAATGAACCATAATATATAACCAAAGACTCACTCAGCTGAATATTTTTCTTCGTGTTTGTGTGTATGTACATATATCGTTGCTGCTTAGTGTTGTAACTGTTTTGTGATGTCCCGTTCTCTGGTTCTAATTTTTCTATGTGCGTTTTTTCTCGTTTGGCTTTCGTTTTCTTTTTTGTTAGTACAATTTTTTGTGTTACACTTTTTAAACTTTTTAACTAAAATTTTGCCTTTTTACACTTTTTAGACTTTTTTATTTAAAATTGTAGCCTCTTTTATTTAAATTTTTAGCCTCTTTTATTTAAATTTTTAGCCTTTTTCATTTAAATTTGTAGCCTTTTTTTATTTAAATTTTCACTTTTTTTTTTTTAAGACGGATCGTTCACAAATTGGGTTTTAATAATTAATTCAAATTCACAATTTTAGGGTTTCAAGTCACTGTTAATATAAGTTTAATGTAAATTCAATGTTTAATGTAAATTTAGTGTTTCGTGTAAATTTAGTGTTTAATGTAAATTTAGTGATTCATGTAAATTCAGCGTTTATATGTAAATTCACCGTTTATATGTTGTATTGTATATATAACTTTATAAGGGCAATTGTCACCAAATACACACTTGGGGACTGTCGCAGGACTTTCCTGAGACACTGCACAGGGGGTCAATTGCCATAGTTTGACCTTATTTGAATGCATTAATTGGTTGTGTTTTGGTTGCAATCGCAATCTTGTCGAAACTTGTCGCTTATTATACCCCCACACTCACTGTGGCAGGGTATACTAACTTTGTCACAACGTTTGTAATGCCCATAAGGAGGCGTGTCCGGTATGGAAAAGTATATATATTCTTGATCAGCATCACCGCCGGAGTCAATTTGGCGATGTCCGTCTGTCTGTTCGTCTGTCCGTCCGCACGATAGCGATCGCAGTTTTGGAGATATCGACTTGAAACTTTGGGTACATGTTTTTCTCTTGAATACTGAGATCAAGTTCGAGAATCAGCCAAATCGGATAAAAACTGGTCATTTTTCAAGTCTTTTTTATTGGTGCATTCGATTGCAAATGTTTAGAAACGTATTTTTGACATGGTCCGAGGTTCCGAAGCCACATATATAAGGGTCTAAATGGGGTCTTGAGACCAATTTTTTTTTTGTGGATTTGATTGGAAATTTTTAGAAATGAATTTTGGACATGGTCCGGGCTCCAAAACCACCTATAATTGGCTCAAAATAGGGTCTTGAGACCACATTTTATGTTCGAGGTACTTCTTCCTACTGTGTGGGGGTATTTCAGCTTCGGTATAGCCGAAGATAGTCCACTCTCTAGTTTTTTTATTTGTTTGCAATTTGCAACCAAAACCCGACTATTGATTTCGAATGTACTATCTGAAAATAAAAATTTGTACAAAAATATAAAATTGTAAAAATTTAAAACTGTAAAAAAGAAAAAAATTAAATTTTTAAGTAAAAATTACAAAATAAAACATTTTAAATCTGTAATAAAAAGGAAAAAACTTGTAAAAATTTAAAAAAAAAAATAAAAGAAAATCTAAAAAAATAAAAATATGGCAAAATCTAAAATTGTAAAAAAACAAATATAAAAACCATTTGCAACAAAATATATTTATTCTCAACAAAATATATTTATTCTCAACAAAATATATTTATATACCCTGCTATGCACTTCTCTCTTTGACCACACTGATTTTAATACACGAATGCCAAAACAAAAATCTTTGCTTTTCAATGTATGTACATAAATTTAAGCAAATATTCAGTTTTTATATTTTTGATCAGCAGCTACTAAATGAAAATCACGAACGGCCAACCAAATAAATGGAGTGATATAATTGGAATTCGTTTTTAAAACCGAAAAAAATCGACAGAAACAGTTGAGCTCGGGTCGAACTACCACCGTTTGCAGACTATTGTGCATGACTCTGTACAAGTCCTCTTTTCACCGGTGGGTAATTGACTCCAAATTTCCCGTAGGGTACAAAAACGTTAGTGCGTATGTATGACGGCTAAACCACTGAACGTAACAGAACCATACAAACACCATACGTTTATTCGAGAGCTCCAAAAGGTTTACGTAATACTTTGGACTTGATTGGTCAAAGGACCGTGGAACCACTCACACAATTCAAGTATTACTTCAAAATACATCTGGGATACTTTCCAGTACACATGGTATTATGCATCTTATTCCAAAAGTGCAATTTAATGAGTAAAATTGGATAAGGTCAAGCATTTGACCAAAAAATACTAAACTAAACAAACAAATTTTTATTAATTTCTACGTTTAAAAATCAAAACTGTTATATTCCCATTTCATCGGAAAATACGAAAAAATCAAAAGCTGTAGTAACGGGCAAAGGGAAATTCTACACCACAACAATAAGCAATTGAAGAGAACGGACAGGTGCACGAATTGCAGCCACACGTGCATCAAAAACTGACTCTTACAGAACCAATCAACCTGCACAAATGAGAACTTCAAATCAGGCGTCACGTAATTACAAAAAGTGTTTGTCCCGATTGCTTGCTGTGATATACTGACTCATCACCGTCCAGCCCAAACCGCTGAAGCTAGAGTTCTACAAGGTTTACGGGAGGGTTCTTTCACTACTTTAAGTATAAGTCCGAGCAACGCCGGGGTATTCAACTAGTATATGTATATATTTATAGAGCTTTTTCATACACTTCTACAGAGTCGCTTAATGTGATACTGCACTTAATAAATAGATCTTTTTGTCAAAGGAGTAGTCCAAAAAACTCCTTTACGGCTTAAAGAATCAAATTGTTTTCGGTACAGGCCCATAGGACATAGTAACTTAGATAATACTCTGTCTATACTACTGATTACATATCTCCAAAAACATACTTTTACAGGAACTTTTCTATTCGAATTCCCTCATCCAGGCAAGGTGACTCAATAAACGCACTTAATATATATACCGACGGCTCCAAACAAGAAGAGGGGTAGGGGTAGGTTTTTATGTCAATAATCCCAAGTTTAGTAAATCATTCAAACTACCTACTGATTGCAATATATTCCAGGACGAGATAGTAGCAATCCAAAAAGCTGCTGAGAACTTTATAGGCACGACTTTCAATAAAGAGATCTATATCTATGTAGACAGTCAAGCCGCTCTTAAAAATGTAACAATAAAATAAATGTTTGCAGTCAGCCCAAAACAGGGCTTTAAAAATTGTTTTTGATCTTCCTGTACGACACTCCACATTACAACTATACAAGGATTTTGCTAAAGCAATACTTCATATAAATGGACTGTACAAAAAACACCTTGCGACTTATATGTTTAAATGCATGCGTTGCATTGGCTATCACGTTTTAGATTTTCGTTGAAATCAGAATAATTTTAATACAAGAAATACAATGAACTTGAGGACTATAAGGTGCAGATTGGAGACAACGAAACAACGAATAGAGTACGCTGGTCCTATTGAATATAATAAGGTACCAAATAGCTTAAAAAATATTACGAATATTTCGACTTTTAAACTACATTTAAAAGAATAGCTTTTAGAAAACGTTGATTTGCTTCTTACGTAGCATGTTTGTTAAAATATAAATTTGAGTTTTATAATATTTTATTTTTGAAATAATATGTTGTCAACAAGCTTCTATAAAGCCTTCAATGGCGCTGAGGCAACACTTATAATTTTTGTATAAATAATTTTTGAAAATAAAAAAAAAAATAAAAATCCACAACAGTTGAACGTTGCTACGAGGTACTCGAGACAACAAAGTTAGTCTAGTGTGGGTTCCGGACAGTGTGATATAGAAGGGAATGAAAGGGCGGATGCGCTGGCGAAGGAGGGAGTGAAATTAGACACTACACCTTTGTTGGTCCCTGTACCTACACAATACCACTATATGAAACAAGGCAAGAAAACTCTTTTAACCTCACAAAACAGATAAACAAATATAAGTCACAGTCACATTAGCAAGGTTTTCTGGCCAAAATACAGTAAACATCAATCCAACTACATATTATCCCTCAACCGAGACGAATGCAGACTGACGGTGGGTGTGGTGACCGGTCACTGTCTTATAAGACATCAAGCTATTAGGATGGGTCTGGTGTCCAACAACTGGTGTCGGAACTGTAACGAACCTGATGAGGAAGAAACACTAGAACACTTGCTCTGCTACTGCCCTGCCCTGGCCAGATGCAGATTCAAAATACTAGGAGGGGCCTTCTTTAACTCATTAACGGTGGTATCCAAACTAAAAATCTCTCAATTGAAGCACTTCGCGTTGCAGGCGAAAACTTTCGGATCACGAAAAAAATGGTTTTTGGTTTGTGCATAAATAATTTTTTTTTATTTAAAAAAAAGTAGCTTCGGCCTGACCGAAACTATAATACCCTGCAGATGCGAGTACGATACATTCTGAGACCATATGTTAGTAATTTTATCGAAAATCGGTATTTTATTGATAGTTTTTCGACATTTTATTCATAATTTTTCGATATTTTATCGATAGTTTTTCGATAATTTATCGATAATTTTTCGATATTTTATCGATTTACTATCGTTAATTTTTTGATAATTTATCGATAATTTTTCGATTTTTTATCGATAATTTTTTTGTTCCCGACCTCATTTCCAACCGAATGCAAAAAACCGCATCCAAATCGGTTCAGTATTTCTCAAGATAAACGAAAATAATATAAAATTGGCGACCATTTTGTATGGGAGGTAGGCGTGGCTCTTATCCGCTGTTGCACATTTTCAATACCGTCCAATCATTCGCCAAAATAAGAGGAATCCCAAAAGTTGGAGGCGATCGGTTTAGTATTTCTCAAGATAAACGAAAATAATGTAAAATTGGCGGCCATTTTGTATGGGAGGTAGGCGTGGCTCTTATCCGATGTTGCCCATTTTAAATACCGTTCAATCATTCGAGGAATCCCAAAATTTGGAGGCGATCGGTTAAGTATTTCTCAAGATAAACGAAAATAATATAAAATTGGCGGCCATTTTGTATGGAGGTAGGCGTGGCTCTTATCCGATGTTGCCCATTTTCAATACCGTGCAATCATTCGCCAAAACAAGAGGAATCCCGATATCTCAAAAGCTACGACAGTTATCGTGCGAAATGACGGACAGACGGACATGGACTAATGGACTCAGGAGGTGATGCTGATCAAGAATATATATACTTTTCCATACCTGATACACCTCCTTATGGGCGTTACAAACGGTGTGACAAAAACAATATACCCTTGGACACTAGTGTGCAGGGTATAAATATTGCTTTATTCAAAATTTTAACCAGGGTTGAATTCTGGAAATTTTTTGATGAAATTTTTTTTGGGTTATAATTTTTTTTTGTTTGCAATAATTTTATTTATTTATATTTATATATACATATTTTGAACTAAAAGCATACTTTGAATTTTTTAAAAAACTCCCTAAAACTATACTTCGATTTTTATACCCTCACACTCACTGTGGCAGGGTATACTAACTTTGTCACAACATTTGTAACGCCCATAAGGAGGCGTGTCCGGTATGGAAAAGTATATATATTCTTGATCAGCATCACCTCCTGAGTCGATTTAGCGATGTCCGTCCGTCTGTCCGTCCGTCTGAAATACCCCCACACAGTAGGGAGAAATACCTCGAACATAAGAAAAAGTGGTCTCAAGACCCCATTTTGAGCCATTTATAGGTGCTTTTGGAGCCCGGACCATGTCCAAAATTCGTTTCTACAAATTTTCAATGAAATCAAAAAAAAAAAAATTTGGTCTCAAGACCCCATTTTGACCCTTATATATGTGGTTTCGGAACCTCGGACCATGTCAAAAATACGTTTCTAAACATTTCCAATCGAATACAGCAATAAAAAAGACTTGAAAAATATTGACCTTTTTTTTCGTTATATGGGAGCCACGCCCAGTTTTTGTCCGATTTGGCTGATTCTCGAACTTTATCTCAGTATTCACGAGAAAAACATGTACCCAAAGTTTCAAGTCGATATCTCCAAAACTGCGACCGCTATCATTCGGACGGACAGACGGACAGGCGGACATCGCTAAATCGACTCAAGAGGTGATGCTGATCAAGAATATATATACTTTTCCATACCGGACACGCCTCCTTATGGGCGTTACAAACGTTGTGTCAAAGTTAGTATACCCTGCCACAGTGTGTGTGGGGGTATAAAAAGATATGAACGAAACGATTGGGAACAAATCTTTTTTCGTTTCGTTCCGTACCCTTGATTTTTTGGAATACAAATTTTTAACTTGTGGCCAAAGCTGGTTTTAACAACCTTTTTTCCAAAATTAGTTTTTGGTAAAAATGAGCTAAAATTTTAACCCGACCCGAAAAATGTCATATTTAGTTCAAGTTATTCGCGCACGATAGCGCTCTGTATATTCTTTTAGTATACATACAAAATATTTCCTTCTTCTACATCTGTGTCTGAAAGACACAAGATCGCAGAATAAAGATTTTTCTATTTTCAATCGTATTAATATTCAATTTTCTTTTATTTTTCCAAACCTAAAATCAATAAAATCTCCAACACTTTAGCCTAACCGAGCCCTTGGCCCATACAACATTTTTATTGGTTTGGGGCCATTTCAAAACCCCAACATCTTGTACACCTTCAGAAATATGTTCATTGAGTCATATTCAAATTAAATTATATTGCACACAGAACAACTATAATTTCAAAAATGTATGGGATATATTCATGGTGTAATAATCAGTTTAAATAACTTCAGTATTTTTGGTATATCTAAGTGACAAACTTGACTTTGTAGTAGTGGATATTTCAGACGGCATCATTTCGATATGATAATTTTGGAAATTTATGAAGGAATGGTGGGTACATTTCGAAATAAAATTAACGTAAACGAATACAACAAGTAATAATTTTAAAAAATGTTACCCAAAAAATTTGTTGAATTTTGGTTTATCAAGATTTTTTATCTGGTTGTTCGATTTCCTAGAATTTTCCGTAGGGCTTCTTTAAAAATAAATGTTATTTTTCGAATCTTCTGGTCTGAGCTTTTCGAAAGTAGGCCACCCTGAAAGTTAAGTAGGAACTTAATGTGGCTATGAATATGTACCTTTATTTATAAGTAACAAAATTAATAAACATATTTGAATTTCAAATAACAAACCTGAATTTCAGCGTACTTAACGAGTGCGGCATATTTAGCTGCAATTAGATCAATTACACTGCGTTACAAAAAAAAAGCCTAGAACTTGGGGCGTTGTAGGTATGTCCAAAAAAATGATAACTGCATACTAGGTATTTTGATTACACCCCCAAAATCTGAAGTTAGAAGAGAAAAACCAATTTTTGTCGGTGTTACCCTATTTTTAATGATAACGGGAATTCGTTGAAACGAAAATTCGATTTATTTTTAATTTTTGTAAAAAAATTAGTATAGTGTTGCATGAAAAAAATTCTAAAATCAAAAAAAAACCTTTAAAATAAATGTAAAAAAATTGTGTCTGAGCGATGTTTTCAGTAATAACTTCTGTGTTTTTCGCCATATAAATCAAAGTTATACACTGATTAAAGCGTCTGTTTCTCTTCTTTTCAACTAGAGCTTGTGCATATCGAACTCACGCTTATAAATTAATCGTTAAAAATAGGGTAACACCGACAAAAATTGTTTTTTCTCTTCTAACTTCAAATTTTGGGGGTGTAATCAAAATTTCTGGTACGCAGATGTCTTTTTCTTGAACATACCTACAACGTGTAATAGGTGGCGTTCCAAGTTCTGGGCGACTGTAACGTAGTGTTATCTAATCTAGGTCAAACAACCTTTCTTCTTTCATGTGCTTTCCTTTTTTTTTTTACAGAAATCCGAAAACCACGAAAAACGTTTAATTGATAAGAAAATAAGTTTTAAACTATTTGAATTTAGTCTCAGTGTAAAACATTTTTTAGTAATACAAATATGTAGTACAAAAACTATTCGAAAACAGATTTTTATTGAAACCACTACAACCGGATTGTCGAATTATTCGACCCGGTTTTGACTATCCTAAGTTAAATGTAAGTGTTCATATCGATACATTAAATTTAATTGCAGGTCAGCACCGTGCTACTATATGGCATACCGATCGTCTCGCTGTTTATCGAGGGTCAGGAACGTTTGTGCCTGGCTCAAATTTCCAACACATTGCTGAAGCAATTTAGCTACAATGAAATTCACAATCGTCGCGTTGCCCTCGGAATTACATGTGTTCAGTGTACTCCCGTTCAATTAGAGATATTACGACGTGCAGGTGCGATGCCAGTTAGCTCGCGCCGTTGCGGCATGATAACACGACGTGAAGCAGAACGTTTATGTAAGAGCTTTCTCGGCGATAATGCGCCACCGAGGCTACCAGATGACTTTGCATTCAGTGTGCATCACAAGTGTGCATGGGGATGTCGTGGCTCATTCCTGCCTTCGCGCTACAATTCGTCTCGCGCGAAGTGCATCAAGTGCGGTTACTGCGCTATGTTTTTCTCCCCCAACAAATTTATCTTCCACTCTCATCGCATTAGTGCCAACGATAATTATGTACAGCCGGACGCGGCAAACTTTAACTCGTGGCGGCGACATATGTTACTCAGCGGCCAGCCACCCGAGGAGATCGTGCACGCCTGGGAAGATGTAAAAGCTATGTTTAATGGTGGCACGCGAAAGCGACTAATGAACAATACTAGTGCCTCCCAACGATTACCTTCACCAAGCACAGCCACCGTCAAACCATTTGAGACAACACAACCTGTTGCACACTTGCATAGCACCGACGCATCTACACCTTCATCGCCGAAACGTACTAAGGACCATCTTAACAGTAACGTGGCTGTAACCACCGCTGTTGTTGGCGTGACAGCAGTAGCGGCAGCAGTTGGCGCCGTATGCCCGCTTAATGTACATCAGCCGACGACAATCACTCCACCGATCCAGGTACAGCGTCTAAATGAGCATGATATATCGTTAATGCCATTCTCGCGTAGCTTTATGATGGACTATATGTGGCATGCTCATGCAGCGCAAAACGTTGCTCAAAACACGACACTACGACAAAGTCAGCATCTAAAATCAAAAAACAATACCGCCGAGAACCGCGAAACTTATTCATTTTCCAACTGCACGTTGCCTTGGATAAAGGCCGCTAGCAACGGTTCTCTTCTATTTAATGCTTCACAATTGTCACCTTTACAAGATAATTCGCCGCAATTATACGGTACTACCGCCATAGGAAAAAGTTTTAAATTATCAACAACGTCTTGTTCAATAGATGATACGACGACAATCATTGACAAAAATCTCAGCGGATTGAAAGACTATAATTGCGATTCGAAATGCGTCACGAATTCTGCATTTAAACCAGTATTACAACATAGTCAGCAACACTCACTTAATTCTGTATCAGCCGTTACTGCTACTGCATCAGCAACTAGTGTGATTGCTACATCATCTGTGTACACATCTGCTACATCCATATCATCGTCAGTGAAATCTATATCGCCTACAATGTTACCGACAACATCGACTGAGCCGTATAATGATAAACCTGAATGTGAAAATACAACTGTACCTATACATGGCAGCAATTTGTACAGGAAACCAACTTCGTTGATCTTACCGCCGCCGTTTTCACTGCTCCTAACTCGCGAAAGTAATCGACTAGATACAAATACATCATCGTCCACATTTTCCATGTCGTCGCCAACTAAATTGCCTTCAAAACCTGTATCCGCCTACATCAAGCAATCGAATTCATCGGACGGTGATGCTGAAGATGATGTAATGGTTGATATCGAAACCACTGAAGATGAATTGCCAGGATCACAAAAATTGCGTTTCGTTGATACCAACGCACAACTACACATTTCATTCCCGCGCAACGTAAAACCGCACTCACAAAGTAGTTCAGTACCCTCAGCCGGTTACACTTCTTCCATACAACTATCATATGGTGCCAGCTCGCTGTGTAGCAGCAGAAGCACTAGCCGGTGTAGTACATCTGATGTTGATGTAGATGGCGATGATCACCGTACAAGTCCTGCTGGTTCAGGTTCAGCGCGGTTGTTGTTGGCTGACCAACTACAATCAGATGTAATGCAAGGTGAAACTTCGGGCCTTCTTGTTGTTGCCGAGACTTCCTGTGGCGCATCCTCCTCATGCTCCTCTTCATCTAGCGAGAATATATATAAGCACGTTAAGAATGAAGGTAATAGCGCAACTAATGGGGTTGCATTGGGAGTAATTGATAGCACATGTAATACCACACTTACGAATAATAAGATCATTTGGCAAGACTTAATGAAAGCAAGGGTGAGTAGTGTCAAAAAATACAGATATGCTTAATGTCTAATATATGGTTACCGATAGCACCAATCGCTTACAAGTTTTCATTACACTATACAGCTGTAAGAAAAACTCGTTGAATTTTTCAGCTCTCAATATATATGTATGATATACAATATACACATATATTGCACCCCCCTTTGACCTTCCCCCTATGGTCTTCCTGATCAAGAATCTCTAGCCATGCTTTCACAGAACATGTATATTGAATTACAGTTGCCTAACTCCACTGATGACTATAATTGTCACGGTCATATTCTGAACTGCCACGCTATATATATATGTGCAATTTCAACTTTCTAGGTAAACTGGTGGCTTCAGGAGAGCTACTATATCTGCCACGTCCATTCTTCTGAACTGCCACGCCCCCTTTTTGAAAATAGAGTAGAGTAGGATTTTGGGGTTTTCGAAAAAGGGGTGTGGCAGTTTTGAAAAATGGGCGTAGCAGATATAGTCTCCTGGACCTTTTTTTTAACTTAATATTTTATTTATTGGATCTTTCTATTTACTTAGAACTAACAATAATTTAACGATGCAATTCAACAATTTAATTAACATTTGACAATACAAATGCTTGTTGCCCTAATCCAATGATTTGGACATCGTTATGCAGTTCTCGATGGTTATGGCGGCATCAAATCGGTGTTAGCATCGTAGGATATTGACATCGACTGCATGCCGGCATAGTCGGGAAGTCGGAAGGGATGAGGGTTCCGGGGCTATCTAATCAAATGCAATAGAATAGGTACGCTTTAGACGAAGGGGTCTAACCAAATTTCTAGCTAGAATATTTGGATGCAATTTAAGCTTGTCTGCATACTTTGTTGTACGTTTAAGGATCTCTTCAGATATTTTCGGAGATGCTGTTCCCCAGAGTTCAATCCCATATGCCCATATGGGTTTAATTACACTTTTGTATAAAAGGATTTTCTATGTTGTGTTGAGTCTCGACTGCTTCGAGAGTAGCCAATTGAGTTCAAGTTTTTTGATTTGCGTAATTTTAGACTCGATGTGTTTTTTCCAGGTGAGTCTGCGATCGAGATGCATACCAAGATATTTAGTTTCAGTACAATGTGGTATAACACTATCATTTATTTTAAGCGTTGGGAAAGTGTCTTTCCTTAGCGTGAAGGTAAAATGGGCGCTCTTTGACTCCTTGACTCTAATTCTCCACTTTGATAGCCAATTTTGTGTTCAAATGTTGTTGAACGTGTTGTGATGCCAACATAGGCTTGAGTGCGAGCACAATATTGTGGTGTCATCGGCAAATGTTGAGATGAGGGTCTGATTATTGGTGGGCATATCAGCTGTAAAAAGTATATATAGAAAGGGGCTAAGGACGCTGCCTTGGGGTACACCGGCAAGGATATCAAATCTACGAGAAACGAAACTTTTATGTTTAACTAAAAAATTTCTGCGGGTCAAGTAGTTTTCAAGCAAAATGTGCATGCTTGCTGGTAATAGTTTCTGTAGTTTGGATATCAGTCCTCTATGCCATACCTTATTAAAGGATTGGGTGATGTCGAGAAATACTGCTGAGCAGTATTGCTTTTTTTCGAATCTTTTTTGATCAAGTCAACAATGCGATGAACCTGTTAATTGTGCCGAATTGGTGATTGGGTATTTCACCTTTAGCGAGTATTGTGGGTAAGTTTTGGTAGGGTAGAGAGTAAGCTTATTGGGCGATATGAACTCACGTTTGTAGGGTATTTTCCCGGTTTTGAAATCATCGTGATCTGCGACAGCTTCCAGTCAGTTGGGTAGTGACCTATTCTTAATATAGCATTGTATATGTGCAGTAAGTGAGTAACAGCAATTGATGGTAGCTCTTTCAACATTTCAGCCGTTATTAAGTCATGACCTGGAGCTTTTTTTGGGTTCAACTTGACAATATCGTCCATAAGTGCTTTTCTTCTGATGAGTAGTGGGTTATAGTTTGGCCTGGTTGCGAGCTGTGGTAACGGGTAATTCGCAGTTGGGGGGTTTGGAGTAAATACATTTTGTAGGTGACTTGCAAAAGCAGTATCTTTTTCGGCATCACTTCTCGCCCAGTCTCCGTTGGGTAAATGAATTGGCGATTCTGCTGATTGTGTATCATCTCCTGCATCATAGATTGCATGCCGTTCATGAACTGCGACATATTTTGCATAAACATCTGGAGTGTTTGCTCAAGGCCAATGTTCTGTTGAGCAGGTTGAGTAACTGGAGGATATTGCCTTTGAGTACATTTGCGTATGAAAATTGATGTTGTTGTGGTGCGGCATTAGCAGCATTTCCTTGGGGTGGTGGGTATGATTTCATCTGGGCAAAATTGGCTGGAGTAGGGTTTGACCTCGTTGTAGCTGTTGCTCTTAAGGGCTTAGTTTTGAGGGTTTTGTAGACTGAACACCGTCTGTTGTTGGCAGTGGTGTTCCAGATTTCCATCGCAGTTACTGCAATGTCTAACAGTACGGCTTCTCTCGATTTGGGGCACAATTGGGTCTGGTGAAGGTCACCACAAATAAAACAAACACTGGGAAGTGTACAATATTTTTTGGAATGACCAAATTCTTGGCAGTTTTGGCATTGTATTGGGCCCAACATTTATGCGGTTCCTCAACACTGACTCTACGGTGTAATAATTATCGCAGATTGTATATAGGGTTGGGTTCACTTTTTTGCAGAGTCTTAGGATCGAATTGCAATTCAATGCGGAAAAGTGGTTGAGGTAATTTTTATAACCCTTATATTAACTGAGTTCTTATTGACAAAATTACATTTTTTACCCTTTGGAAAGGAGGGTGTGGGGGCAAAGGGGAGCGGGATGGAGCCAATTTAAAGTTCTAACTTTCGTATTTTGTAAGATACAAGCCTGAAATTTTTTACTTAGGTTCGCATTCAGGAAAAAGAGGAAAAAAGAGGAAAAAACGGGGAAGAAGGGGGGTATTTGATTTCAGCAATTTTGATTTAAAATTAGGGGTTTTGGCGACTTTAAAATCTGCAATGATATTCGGAGGAAAGTACACAAAAACCCTTAATTTCAAATCGAAATAGCGGAAATTAATTTATAGGGAATTTTTTTTCTGCTTTTTAGTCGGTTAAAGCGTTATATTTTAAAAACTTGTTTTTTTACTCTTTTTTTTATTTCTTATTTAGGATGTTAGACACAGATCTAACTTGGAATTTTAATGCAATTATTGCCGATTTTACATCGGCTCATGGACGCTCTTGAGAATAGGCAGCACATGAAAACTGTTGGAACCTGCACCGAGAAAAAAGATAGCAGTAGAAATGACAGTCGTTCACTGTTATTCTGTTTTTAACAGAATAACTGTTGCTTTAAAGTAATTTTGTTTGATTTAACAGTTTTTGCTGTAGAATTAAACTTTTTTTCAACTTCTCGAACTGTCAAAAAAAACAGTCAATTCAAAACAATATCGAAAAATTAAAAAAATTAGAAGTAGCGAGATTTGAACCCAGGCATCCCGGGTAGTAACATGGCCTCTCAACCAACTAGTCCAAATGTTAACAGATTTAAAAACCATCAAAATGATGTTATGAACCGCAGTGTGTGTAACAGTTTAACAGATAGGAGATAGGTTTTCAAATCTTCTGATATAAACAGTGTTGCCAGGTTTTCGGTAAATTCGTCTCCATTTTTTTACTTATGTACGTATTTATTAAAGTTTTCCCACATTTTCATGAATTCCTTGTCCATTTCTCATTTTGATGGGATATTCCCCGGGAAACCAAGGAAAGTTCCTTCAGCTGGCAACTCTGGTTACTCTGATAGTAGAGAACAGAACCTGTTCAACAGATTTAAGTTATTCATTTATTGCCATGCCCGCATGAATGACATCATTGACGCGATGGATAAGATGTCGGACTATCAACCAGAAGCACGCAGGTTCAAGCCTTGACCAGGGCGATTTTGGGGTTGAGAAGAATCCCTATATATATTATAAAACCGAGTGTGTGTCTGTCTGTCTGTCTGTCTGTATGTCTGTATGTCTGTATGTCTGTATGTCTGTCTGTCTGTCTGTCTGTCTGTCTGTCTGTCTTTCTGTCTATCTGTCTGTCTGCCTGTCTGTTTGTCCCTCAATCACGGCCAAGCGGCTGTACCGATTCTCTTGAAACTTTCAGGATAAATTCTATAGGTATCGACATGTAACATAGGCTATATGCGGTTGGGATTGGACAAAGGGGCGTGACACCTCCCATACAACACAAAATATATCTACAAGGTAATTTAGTAACAATTGAATTGAATTTAAATTGAATATTGAATAATAAATACGAAATTTATCACGAAGTTGCATAATAACTTTTCCAAGCTTTATGCCAAATATGAGCATGATTGGACAAGGGGCGTGGCACCGCCCACACAACACGTAACTTAAATAACAGCTAATTAAGCAACTAATGGATATATTTTAATGAAATTTGGAATGGAACTGTATAGTAAGTTTTCCCAGCTATGTGTCGAATATGGAAATAATTGGACAACGGGGCGTGGCACCTCCCACACAACACATAACTTAAATACCACCTAATTAAGCAACTAATGGATATATTTTAGTGAAATTTGGAATGGAGTTATGTCGAATATGGGAATAATTGGACAAGGGGCGTGGCACCGCCCATACAATTTTCTACCCCATATCACGGCTTTACTGATTTTATTGAAATTTTAAGGTAAAATTGTGTTAGTAATGGAATTTGCAATAGGACATAAGAGGTTGGATTTGGACAACGAGGCGTGGCACCTCCCATACAACAAAAAAATATTATTAAAAAGTAACTTAGTAACTATGGAATATTAAGTGGTCCATGCCACCAACTGCGCCCTTGCACATTTTTTGGGTGAATCATACCGGGTGCGATTACAACTGCCACCAATTGCGTCCTTGGACTTTTTTTGGCTGAATCATACCGGCTGGGATTACAGCTGCCACCAAGTGCGTCCTTGGACTTTTTTTGGGTGATTCCTACCGGGTGGGATTACAACTGGCACCAAGTTTCACGGGAGGAAAAAACAATCAACTACAGCGCCATTGAAATTGTCGCAAATTCCTATATATATTTATTTTAAAATTTTATACAACCCGTGCAACGCCGGGTATGTAACAGCTAGTCGTTCATAAAAGTGAAACTTATGGAACTGAAAGAAAAATTTAAAGAAAAGAAATAAAAATTAAAGTGAAAATTCTTCTTTTTTTTTAAAATTAAAAAAAGTAATGGTCGTACCGGAATTTGAACCCGGAGTTCCCGGGTGGCAGTCGGACATCTTCCCACTAGGCTACGGTTATCAACAGCGGATCAACTGTCAATTTAACAGTTTTGACTATCGGATGGTTTTTAACCGCGAAAACTGTTAAATTTACCTACTTTTTCGTTGATTATACAGTTTTTTTCTCTCGGTGTGCAATTTGTGTCATCAGAGTAACAAGAGAATCCGAGATAAATTGGCGGCGGCTTTGACGTATTGGATTTAGGGTATGATTTATCCTCTTTATATAATAGTGCATATCTGTTTTGCCAAGATTTATGGGCTGGATACTCGGATTGTCTTTAAAACCTTAGGCGTATTCGTATTGTTGGGAGGGGTCGTTCTATGCTTTTGCAATATAGGGTCTGGCTTTTGCAGGTAACGGTGCATGCCTGAAGCTACATTTTTTCACTTTAAATTCTGCCATTGTGAAATACTCGCTGTTGATGGTTTTTCCTTTTTCGAGGTAGTCCACAAAGAGTATGCCCTGACAATCCCAGAACACCGAAGCCATAACCTTTCCGACCCATTGAGCCTCCCTCGTGCCGTCTTCAGTCCATTGCCGGGCACTCATTATGTTCTCTGGTGTGTAATAGTGGATCCAGGTTTCATCAACAGTTACCAATCGACGCCAAAAGTCCGCCCGATTCCGCATCAGCAAGTCTAAACACTCTTTCGAAGTTCTCTCGCGTTCGTGTTTTTGGTCAGGAGTGAGCATGCGAGGCACCTAGCGGCAGGATACCTTTTTCATATGCAGAATCTCGCCCAAAATATGGCGTGTGCGCTCAGTACTAATCTTGGTCAATTTGCGGTCAGCCAACACCATTTCATGGATTTTTTTGACATTGTCCTCTGTAACCGGACTTGATCGAAACCAATATTTGACGGTGTAATCTGACGGAGCATTTGGCATATAATATGTATCCAACTTTTCTTTTGTTTCCTTCGCCGTTTTGCCTCTCAAAAAATAATGTTTTATGAGAGAACGAAAATTCTATTTTTTCCATACTCAACGTGATGCCAAACACGTCAACAACAATCACCTGTCAAAACAAAACTAAGGGCAGTATCGCACTGAAATTATGGTATGTCTGCCTAAATATGAGCGGACTGCAAGGCACCATAACCTTTTTTGCAGTAGCAGCGCATTCTGGCGGTCAAGGAATTTACTTTTCACCACACCAGTATACTAGCATACCGAAAATATATATGTGTATATATATTATTATATATATAAAAGAGACGTGTATGTTTGTCACCAGTAGACGCGAAAACTACAGCACCGATTCTCACCAAAATTTATATATGTGTTCTAGGGGTCGTAGGTCGTGACATAGGATAGGTTTTGACACGCCCACTTTTACCGCCCACAAGTTAGAAAATACGTATTTCTCTCACATTTGTGAATCTTTTAAAGCAAATACCATATGATCAACAATCAACTTGGTTGCCACCTAGGACTTAATTTTTCCCCACCCAAGCAGTGTTACCATATCTGCGGGTTTTTTACCTTTCGGTTTCTTTCAAAGTATGAAATCGATTTGCTAAAGTATTTCAAGTCGATGTACCGATCACAAATTTCAACAACTTCGTGTATTTTCAACATTAAATGCAGCAGGGAGTAATAATTAAGGTTGTTTCCATTTGATTGCATGTAACTTTCCAACAATGGAAAAAACCTAAGGCTTCTCCTTGAGTATTACATATTCGCAATTCCATAATTTGCCCCAATCTCCCAGTGCACATTTTACGCCCACTTTCACAGTACTTCATTTCCACTTAAATGCATTTGCCATTTACATTCCAAATAACTACGGAAAAATGTCAATTGTGAATGGAAATTAAATTATACCCAACTTAAAGCTCCCACACACTGCCGCAAAATTTCCCCAAAAATTGCGCAAAAATTGCAAGGCGATATTCGGCTGGGACAAATTTTTTCGTGCTGAAAAATTTCACAAAAACAAAAACAAATGCATATCGTTCTAGAGCGCACAATCGTATTTTCAAGAAAAAGTACCACGACACCTCACTGCGAAAGTCGTCCACTTTCACAAAAAAAACGCAGTATCGCATATTCAAGCAACATTATTGTTCAAGTTCCGTACCGGCTGCGGAATTTCGCGTTGGCTTATGGGGACCTAAATGCAGGCAAACCGCCATTATTTATTACGAGAAGACGTCCATTGCGAATGAAAATTAAATTAAACTTGACTTAAATGCACACACTGCAATTGGCCTTTTCGGCAAATAAGCACTGCAAAATTGTCCCAACAAGTTATAGAAATCACTTTCTTCCCACAAGAAAAGTTTACAAAAACACAACAGAACGTCTCTCAATGTGGCACTCCTCACAGACGGGGCGCTCAACCAGTGCAGCCGGCTTTAGGCAAATTTCCCTTCCTAAGGGAATTTTTGGTTTAATTTTGTCTAAAAGGGATAAAGGTACTTATTTTTACTTAATTTGAAGGTGCACTTAGACCGCAGGAGCGAACAGAACTTTTGTCGCGAACTCCAATCGTAAACAAAATTCCGTCCGTGCAACCGTTTACACCGACTGAATATTCCCTCCCACACCAGCATCGGAATCTACAGATTTGTTCGTTTTCAAATGTTTACACTGCCGGGCCATTTTGTGCGAGCATTCGGCTACGTACCAATGCTCAAAGATCGTAATCCAGTCGTTTGTACCGACCGAATTAACGGCATTTGTTTCAAATACTTATACCACATGTCATTTAATTTAATTTCAATAATCTTCCAAACATACTTTACTGCGCTACATACATACATACAATACGAAATATTCATTCATTCATCAAAACCTATTTCAATACCAATCGCTACATCAATTTTCCTCTCTATAAAATTGTACAAAATTAACTCCACAGTATAAACACCAATTAAACATATATATTTAAAAATTACTTTTATCCATTCATCCATTACATTGCAGACAATGCAACAACAAAAAATTATTTAGGCCCAGCGAAGCGGACCGAGCCCAGCTAGTATATATATATAAACCGAAATTGACAACAAAGAAAACGATACCGAACGCAAACGGAACTTATTTCAAAGTTGACACAAAACGACAAATTACCAGTAACACATTTTTTTTCCTGGACACCTCTTTAAAAAAACAATTCACAAAAATAATGTGTAAAAAACGCACGAGATTTTTGGGATTAGACCGACCTGTCTGAAATCCTTCGCTCGATTCTTTACAAAATCAATTCACCGGCTGGACTTCGATAAAATCAAAGAATATGAATTATATAGAAGGCGCATCACTCAATTCTTTTTGAAAATTACTCGTTTTCGCTTCTGACGCGGGCGGTCGCGGAAAGGGGTACAACAAATGCAATCGAACAAGTGCGAACGCACGAGTTCGAACTTACGAAAGAAGTGCGTAGTTTGGAAATTGACTTCACTTTTTTATTTTTTGATTTTTTTATTTAATTTTTTTAATTTATTAAAATTTTTTTTAAGAAATTCATTTTTATTTTATTTGTTTTTTTTTTAAATTTTATCTTTTTTAATTTAATTTAATTTTTTTTTTTAATTTGGAGCCCGGACCATGTCCAAAATCCGTTTCTAAAAATTTCCAATCAGATCCACCAAAAAAAAATTGTCCTCAAGACATGGGGTCTTTGACCCTTACATATGTGGCTCCGGAACCTCGGACCATGTCAAAAATACGTTGCTAAACATTTCCAATCGAATACAACAATAAAAAAGACTTGAAAAATGTTGAACTTTTTTTTGGTGTATGGGAGCCACGCCCAGTTTTTATCCGATTTGGCTGATTCTCGAACTTGATCTCAGTATTCACGAGAAAAACATGTATCCAAAGTTTCAAGTCGATATCTCCAAAACCGACCGCTATCGTTCGGACGGACAGACAGACGGACATCGCTAAATCGACTCACGAGGTGATGCTGATCAAGAATATTTCCATACCGGACACGCCTCCTTATGGGCGTTACAAACGTTGTGACAAAGTTAGTATACCCTGCAACAGTGTGTGTGGGGGTATAATTAAAAAGATCAAAAACTAAAGTTTGCTCTAAAACTTATCACACTCCTTGTTTTCCTGTTCAAAAAAACTAAAAGAATTTTGTCTATACACCGAGAGAAAAAAAACAGTAAAATCAACGAAAAAGTAGGTCAATTTGACAGTTTTTGCGGTTAAAAACCATCCGGTAGTCTAAACTGGTAAATTGACAGTTGCTGCGCTGTTGATAACCGTAGCCTAGTGGGAAGATGTCCGACTGCCACCAGGGAGTCCTGGGTTCAAATCCCGGTACAACCGTCGCTATTTTTTTTTAAAATAACTTTTTTTTAATAAAAAAAAACTTGTTTTCTGTTTTTTTTTGTCTCAACTCTAAATTTTCTTAACTTTATTTATAAATGTTTTTAAAGTAAGTGACAATTGTCCTTTTGTAGTCGCTCTAGACAAGGCTTGAACCTGCGACCTTCTGGTTGATAGTCCGACATCTTATCCATCGCGCCAATGATGTCATTCATGCGCACATGGCAATAAATGAATAACTTAAATGTGCTACACGCAAGATCAGTTCTCTACCAGAGTTGCCATATGAAAGGACTTTCATTGTTTTTCGGGGAATATGCTATCAAAAGAAGAAATGGGCAAGGAATTCATGAAAATTTGAGAAAACTTTAATAAATACGAACAATGAACAATCAAAACCAATGAAAGTTTAGTTGTAGGAGACAAACTTGCGATAAACCTGGCAACACTGTGTGAACTAAAAGAACAGTAATCTTTTAACAGCCACTGATATACGATTTTATGTTCTTTTATCTGTTAAACTCACTGTTACACACTCTGCGGTTCATAACATCATTTTGATGTTATGTCAAATCTGATGACATTTGGACTAGTCAGTTTAAAGGCCATGTTAGTACCCAGGGACTCTTGGGTTCAAATCTCGTTGGCTGCAACATTTTTTATTTATTCAATAGAAAAATAGATTGACAGTTTTTTTAACAGTTCGAGAAGTTGAAAAAAGGTGTAATTCAACAGTAAAACTGGTAAATCAAACAAAAATACTTTAAAACAACAGAATAACAGTGCCCGACCGTCATTTCCACTGCTGTTTTTTTTCTCGGTGTATCTACACATATGACGCTCACTTACCATTCTCTCCATCCCACATACGTAGTGCGGACCTCCCTCAAACAGGAGTACAAAAAGCTTTAGTCTAGTTTTGACATTTTTTTTGTGTCCCGTACGTATAGTTTCGCGCCTGGCCATGCCATCCCCAACGCTGGAAAACGAAGCCGCAACAAAAGAGAAAAATAGATCTTGACAGCTTTAAGAAATGCAGTTGTCGCTTTCTCCGCGCCGACAGTATCCCACCCGCGAGTGGCGAATTTGTTTTGCTTAACCAATTTAGCAAAATAAATATATAAAAAGGGGATTCAAACCAATAAATCCGTTTATTGCGTTCTTTCGGTTAGCGCGTGTGTTTTTTCCTCGAATTTTGTTCATCCGTCGCCCATAACAAAAGGGAAACAAAAACAAGAACAAACAAATAATAAAACAACAACAATTGTGTCGCGATTTTATTCCTCGACAAAATGTTAAAAGTGGTTTTTAATGTTGGGTGATGAATGTTGATTCTGAAAATTTGCGGTCCGCCCTCTGCCACTCCTTAAACTTTAAAAGCTCTGCGACTTGGGTCCTATTCAAGAGATTTCGTTGAAGTTTTGTTTCAGCTGGGGTGTGAATGAGCAGGGTGATTGTGCAAATGTGCGATCCGCCAAATGACACGCACCAAATTTTTATAGAAATTTATCTCAGGTCCCATTCGAGGGATATCAGTGATATTTTGGATTTGGTGTTGAGTAGTGAATGGGCAGAGGGCTGACTGGAAAATCTATAGTATAACGAAGTTGTGGGTATAAGCTAGTACACTCAGGGAAAAAAACATAGTAAAATCAAGTACGATCGTATTTACTCCTTCATTTTTTCAACTTAATGGAAACAACTTTGAAATAAAGAGAAAAATACTTAAAATACCTATTGTCAACGTTGAAACAAAGTTGCAAAGTTGAAATGAAGTGAAAAATACTTAAAATAACTGTTGTCAACGTGGAAACAAAGTTGAACGATTTTAAATCAAAGTCTGGCAAACTTAATATAAATTGGAAAATTTTTGAAATAATCGGAAAACAACTTTGAAATAAGTTTGTTTATTTTTGAATTGAGGTTTTAAATTGAAAACAAGTTTGTTCGTAGTTGTTTCTAAAACTTCCAACTTTACCAGACTTTCATTAACGTTTCTACTTGTTTTAGGTGGTTAAAATCAAAAATTTTAGGTTGTTTTTTCTCTGGGTGTATAAATATAAAATAAATGCGCTCACAGTATCATATGGGTTTAAATTCCTTAAAATATACTCTGGTATGTATTTAATTTTTTCTGTGTTACCTACAAAATTTGTCGATCAGAAGACCCAACTAACTGGTTGTTATGCCTTTAAATGAGAATTCCTCCCTGTCTTTCTGTTTTTTCTTTTGCTAGGCAGCTTCTCCCTTGACATACCCATCCAAAGAACACGAACCACAATTTAATTGAAATAACGTAACAAAATTGCTGAGGTGATGAATGGAAATCAAAACAAGTGGAAGCGCAATCCGATTACATTTAATAAGCCTTCAGGACAAACTCAGAATTGGACGTAGAACACCCACTTCGAGTATATTAAAATACACTACTTACGATACGCCCTAATGCAAATCAAAATTGTGGCTTTTGTCTGGAACTGGTAGAGATGCGAGCAGATGTGAATGATACAAAGCGAAGCGACAAGGACCGTATGCGCGACGTTCAAACAATTTGTTCGAGAAAACTAGGGGTGAAGTCAGTCGATGTAACGTGCGGCTTAAATTCACATACAAATTATGTTATGTAGAGGCGCAAGGAACGCTAATGTCGACATTGTCAAGAGGAGATTGTTGAACAAAATTGCCACTTGTTCAAATGGATGTTATTTGTAATTGTAAACATTTGGCAATTTTGAGAATGGGAATAACAAGCAAGGATGAAGGTTTTTTGGATGTTTAGCTTGCAGGTGGGCACTAACAAATTACCGAAAAGCTGTCAATTACGAGGCGATTAATTGATTGTTCTTTTGTGATGACTATATAGGACGTACGCACGGTAATTGCTTGATTTAATGGTGGTGGTAGCTTTTTCATATTCTGAATGTGCAGACCTTGAAATTGAAATTGATTGAAAATTGCCACAACGGGTTTGTTGGTGGCAATTAAGGCATTCAATCCCGAAGTGTTTTTGAAAATCCCGGGATTTGAAATTACAATCCCGGGATCCCGGGATTTGTTCGGGATTTTCGGGATTAAAGAAAAATCTGTTGCAACAATATTTTAAGCTTAATTTTATTTTAATTCAACGTAGAAATAATATTTAATAGATATTGCATTAAACAAAACAAAATTTAAAATAAATAAAGTCAAACAAAAAGTTATTAATTTTAAATTACTATGATCGAAAAAGTTTGATAATTTATGTGTTAAATTGAGTTGCTTTATTATTAATTTAACCACGCTGAATCTATTCAAAAGTACAACGTAAACGGTCAACAAAATGATTTTATTAATTATACCTTTTTGTCAAATAAAAAAAATTGTTTCAATTTGAAAAAATTTTATTCAGATCGATAAAAATGTTTTGTTTACTGTTATTGACAAAAATTGTCTTAATTTTTTGTGTGTGTAGCACTAAGTCTACGAAAGTGAGCTTTTTGTGTTTACCAATTAGATTGAAAGTAAACGCACTGCAATATTTTTGTGGAAAAGCGTCGAAAATATCTTAAACAATGCATAAAAATTAAATTTTTTGAATCCCGGGATTCCGGACTCAAAATCCCGGGTTTCCGGGATTTAGAAAACGTTCGGGATCCCGGGATTTCGGGATTCGGGATCCCGGGATTGGATGCCTTAGTGGCAATCAAGTGGTGTCTGTAAAACTAATACGGTAAAATGGATATGGATAGTATGTGAATCAGAAATCAACTACATTCTAAACGATCTATGTTACATTTTAGAGCGATAAATGTCAACAACACATTCCCGACTGTAACTACGTACATTTACATAACTGCATGGAATCGGTCGACTGCCACGCCTACCTCCCAAATAAGTGAAAATCGTGTTTGTTAAAATATGTAACCTAATTCCACTGAAATGGTTCCAAACTTGGTTTAAAGGGTTTTTGGGGTGGCTGATTTCAAATTTGATGTCGAAAAAAATAGTATGAAATTTTGTATAGCAAGTCGCTGATTTCGAATTTGATATCGGAATCCCAAAATTCATGATGGCGGATCCAAAATGGCCCAGTAGGTGTAGAGTATATATAAGTCGGCTTTGACCGACTGAAACTTACTCACTTGATTTATTTTTAGTTTTTCCTTTTTTTAGAATAATTTTTTCTCTTTCCCCCCTTAATCTTTACCCTTTTCCTGAATGCGAACCTAAGTACCAAATTTGGATACTGTAGCTTACAAAATACGAAAGTTAGTCCATCTTTGACTTTTCAATGATCGAATAATTGTATTTCCATCCTATATGGTTTAGAAGTTATTTATAAAAGCCTGTATATACAACAGTCGAGATGGTCCAAAAAAGCTGGGTTCATATTTGTTTTGTTTATTTTACCGATTTTTGGACGTGCTTCCTTGTTTTCGGTTTTTATACCCCCACACACACTGTGGCAGGGTATACTAGCTTTGACACAACGCTTGTAACGCCCATAAGGAGGGGTGTCCGGTATGGAAAAGTATATATATTCTTGATCAGCATCACCTCCTGAGTCGATTTCCGTCTGTCTGTCCGTCCGTCTGTCCGTCCGCACGATAGCGGTCGCAGTTATGGAGATATCGACTTGAAACTTTGGGTACATGATTTTCTCGTGAATACTGAGATCAAGTTCGAGAATCAGCCAAATCGGATAAAAACTGGGAGTGGCTCCCATACACCAAAAAAAAAAGTTAAACATTTTTCAAGTGTTTTTTATTGTTGTATTCGATTGGAAATGTTTAGCAACGTATTTTTGACATGGTCCGAGGTTCCGAAACCACATATGTAAGGGTCAAAATGGGGTCT
This sequence comes from Heteromyza rotundicornis, assembly GCA_951394025.1. Taxonomy (NCBI): domain Eukaryota; kingdom Metazoa; phylum Arthropoda; class Insecta; order Diptera; family Heleomyzidae; genus Heteromyza; species Heteromyza rotundicornis. The sequence goes on along the minus strand of OX596014.1, from coordinate 1,535,554 downwards.
GAAGACCCATTTTTTTTTTGTTATATTTGATTGGAAATTTTTAGAAACGGTTTTTGGACATGGTCCGGGCTCCAAAACCACTTATAATTGGCTCAAAAAAGGGTCTTGAGACCACATTTTTTACGTTCGAGGTACTTCTCCGTACTGTGTGGGGGTATTTCAGCTTCGGTACAGCCGAAGATAGTCCACTCTCTAGTTTTTTTAATAACAATATTTTTATACTTTTTAGTTATTTTACCATAAAATTAAAAAAATTTAACAAGTCAAAACTCGATATTGGCGTCTTTACACTGAGACAAAAATCAAAAAACGTTATCAGAACGTACCGAACAGTTGCCAATTTCCCGCCAAAACTGAATGTTCTGATTTTGACAATAAGCGTTTAAATTTTTTTGAATCTGCACATTGATGAATTGAGACCGAAATGACTTCAACATAAACGAAGTATGGATTACGAAATATAAATTAAAACAAATAATAGAATTATCTTAATTTTATACATCAACTCAGGAGGAGACGCCTATCACGAATATATAAATTCCATACCTACCACGCCACATTTTGAGCGTTACAAACGGTGGGACAAACACAAAACCTAACGAATATGGCAAAGCAGAAATCAATCTCTTATGAACACAAACTTCTTACAGTGCAAAAGTCAAAATTCTCGCCAACACATACGCAAAATGTAACAATATGTGTTTGACCATCGATGGCCAAACAGACTATAGAGTAGCGCTATAGTCCCAGTATCTCATGAACTCAATGAGAAAGACGATATAAGCAATTTGAATTCCAAAAACAACTAGCTGTTACATACATGGCGTTGCACGGGTTGTATAAAATTTTTAAATAAATATATATTAATTTCCCCCGTGAAGCTTTTAACAATAAAAGTGGTAGAAACTGTAGTCCCACCCGGCATGATTCATCCAAAAATGTCCAAGGACGCACTTGGTTACAGCTGAAATCACACCCGGTATTATTCACTCAAAAAATGTGCCAGGACGCAGTTGGTGGCATCTGCAATCCCACCCGGCATGATTCATCAAAAAAATGTCGAAGGACGCACTTGGTGGCAGCTGTAATCCCACCCGGTATGATTCACCCAAAAAATTTCCAAGGACGCCCTTGGTGCCAGTCGACTGTGTCTGGGTTTTCCTGCTTTGGCATAGCCGAAGAATGTTCACTCTCTAGTTCTTTTTAAAACCGGCTCTCATAACTTTTTGGCAGTACAATTTTTAAAATGCCCAACTCTTGTTTTGAGCGGAGTGACGAATTCTCTGACAGAGAATTCCTGGTCTTTTGCGGGGAATATTTCACTGACATAATTTTCACACAAATCCTTTTTTATTAGTTTATTATTACATCGCCACTTGCACTCTATTTCTTAAATTCTTTTAGCGTCTATTTCGCGTAATTTTTTGTTAGGGGTTGCTGTTATTATTTTAAAATTTAGTTCGATTATTTCTGCGGGACCGATTAAAACACGTCCATTCGACATAATCTTTGCAAAGTCATATACCTACATTTTTTTTTATCAAGCCTTCCGAACTATTACATTTCGACCCGGGAAAATTTTTGTTTTTCGTTTCATATATAGTAAAAGGTACTATACACAGAGAAAACCCATTGTAGAAATAACTCCGATCGTACTTATTTCTACGTTAAATCAACTTCATTAAAATAATGGTAAAATTAAGTTGAAATACGTCAAACTAAAGTCGTCAAATTCAAATTGCACCACTTCAAAATGAAAATTGTACAATTTTGAAATAAAAATGCACGTCCTCACATTGAACTCAACAACTTCAAAATAAGTTCGCTCCATTTTGATATGAAATTTTCCAGTTCAAAGTGAGGTTGTCGTACTTGTTTTGAGTATATTCTACTTTACCAGACTATCATGAATGTTACAAGCTTGATTTGAGGTGGTTCATTTTCGCTGCCAATAAGAATGAACAATCTCAAATTGAGATTGAACCACCTCAAAATAAAAATTTTTAAATATAAATGCACTACCACAAATTGAAGTTGAAATTTCGGAAGTAAGCAAAAAACGACTTCAAAGTGAAATTGGCCAGTTCAAAGGGAGGATGTTTGTACTTGTTTTTAAAAGTTTCAACTTTACCAGACTATCATGACAGTTTCTGCTTGATTTGAGGTGGTTCTTTTTGCTTTTATGTGTTTTTTTCTGCGTGTAAGGATTAAATATTTTTAGCCACACAAACTATTTTTTTTATATGGGAGGAGAAGTAGGGGGTGGTTAATCTTGAACAATTTTTGGATATATCGTTGGCATAATATAGAAAAGGCAAAAAATTCGAGATACGGCTTTTCTATATTAAGCCAACAATGTGTAAGTTTGATTTAGTAAAAGTATTACCCATACCAAATTTCGAACAGATTGAACAACGATTACTATTTTTGTCCTCTATTACTATGCAGATGCTATATTGTTTGTTGGTGGCTATTTTTGGCAGCCTCCCAACAATGTGGTTCAGGCGGAATTGTAATTTATTGATAAGCTAATTAAGAAGTCATAATTTTGAAATTTTACAGGAATTTTTTCCCATTGCAGAAGCAGAAAAACGCTCATGAGAATCACAAGTTCTGCACAATAAGAAAGTTTACAACATCAGTACCACATCAACATCAGCAACAACATTTAAATGAATCATCCAATCCATACCTAAACAACGAAGGTGATGATAATATGAATCAGGTGGATGGTAATACTAGGCAAGACAAAAAACTGTCGCAGGAAACCCAAGCCACCACTACAACATCAGCAACATCGATAACTACAATTGCAACCACATCAATAACGACCACTAAAGAGCCATTCACATGTTGCAATAAAAATGACACCAACAATAACAGCAACAGTAGTTACAATACAATCAACCAAAACAATAATGATTTTTGGCATGTAGCAAGTCGTTTCTGCATGCAGCAACGTCCAAAAAATTACGAGAATAACAATTTGACGCTGCCGCAGCAACAACAGCAGCTGGAACAATCGCAGCAACAACAGTCACATCAACAACTACATCGGGCACCCATATACTATCGACACAATCAAAACCACCAAGATTTACTTATTAGCAAAACACATTAAATAGTTTTCCTTATTTTTCATACAAACATCTCAAGCCACCGCAATACGGCCAATCGTATCGGTTATAATTAACGCTTGTATCTTTTTTTCGGACCAAAACCTTACATTTCACACAAAATTCAAATTAAAGAAAAAAGTAGTAAATCGATTTGGAAAAATAGTATTTTCACAGTACATATACATTTCATGCAATGAAAATTAACAACAACAAAAAAACTTGGTATCAACCTTTGATTTTGTATTTGACGTCAAACGTAAAATGTTACACGTCAAAATTGACGTGTCAAATAATTTTTTTGACGTAAAATTTTACTTGTGACATGTTATTAAAAATATTGGACGATAAGCCCTAAAATGTCTTTTTTCCAACAGTAGAACCGATCTGCATTAGACAGTTTTAAAATTTTGCATTGTTGAATAAAAAAAAAATAATTGAAACTAACCGTAAAATTTGCCATCACTGGTTTCAATCATTCATTTCAATCACCTGAATCGTTTTCTTTTTCTATTTTAATACCTACATCTGTGGTTGTGTTTTTGTATTGTTTCTTTAAAGAAATTGAACGAAGCTAATATTTTGGGAAAAAATCAGTATGCAATTTTGGAGTTTTAGACCAGTATAATACTGTAAAAAACGAGCGTTAGTTATAATTTAGGAAACGCGATGTCTGGTTTTACACGATGACTTTTCCACATGGGATTTTTTTCAATTCTTTTTTGAAGTGGCTACGGAAATCTTCTTTTAATGTTGACATTTTTAGGCAACTTTTTTTGACATTGTAATCGATTATCATTTTTGGTCGTCGATTTGTAAAAATCTGTACAGTCGAATCCGCTTAACTGAGACACGAATTAGTCAGATATTTTGTTTCAGTTATGCGGGTTTTTCACTTGATCGATTTCGTATAACTAAAAAATATTTCACTTATACAAATTTTGCTTAACAGAAAAATATTTCACTAAAACGAAGTACGGTTTAAGCCAAAATTATCAGTTTTTTCTCATAAATGAGATAGTGACACATTTGTGTTCGTAAAATTTATGGATCGATCAGAGACTAACGTTTTTTTCTTTGACTTCCACTAAAAATTAGTTAAAAAAAAGTTTAACCTACTAATTGCGGTCAAGGGATGTTTAAAATTAAACATGATACCTAAATCGTGGAGTGAAGTGAGGGTAGTCTTTATAGCAAAGGGTGGTAAGAGTAGTCACGTAAAAGCGAAAGATTATAGGCCAATCAGTATAACATATTTTCTCCTGAAAACTGTAGAACAACACTTATATCAGAGAGGAACTTCCAAAAAATTTTCTTTCAATCTCTCAACACGCATATCAAAAGTGCAGATCAGTGGAAACAGCCCTTCACTCAGTAGTTCAAACAATCGAAGCTTCACTCAATTTCAAGGAATGCACTCTAGATATAGAAGGAGCTTTTAATAACATAACAAAAATTACGATAATCGAGGCTATGGAAAGAGCCAATATCAACCCCCATATACGTAGATGGGTTGACTCAATGCTCAGTGGTCGTATCATAAAAGCCTAATGGGGCAAAACTAGCTGTAAAAAATTTGCCACTAGAGGAACACCGCAAGGTGGTGTTTTGTCACCTTTGCTGTGGATACTGGCAGTAGACACGATACTGACTGAACTTCAAGGTAAAGGCAACAACGTTGTTGCGTATGCCGATGATGTAGTGATTTTAGTATCTGGAAAGTTCTTAAATAAAATGAGTGAGATTCTTGGAAGAGCACTCGCAGACATGAGCAGGTGGGCTTATAAAAAAGGGCTCACTATAAACCCAGAAAAGACGGATTAAGTTCTATTTACAAGGAAATACAAAATTCCAACATTTAGTGCAACAAAAATAAATAACATAATAATACCTATAACTCTGCAGGAAAAATTTCTAGAGGTAATTCTCGATAGGAAACTGTCCTCGAAACCAAATGTAGATGAACGAATTAAAAAGGCATATAACGCCTACTATGCGTGTAAAAAAAGTTCGGAAAAACATGGGTCTTAGATCCGCAAGTGACATACTGGATATACACTTCTGTAGTAAGACCAATCCTACTTTATGGGGTATTAGTCTGGTGGCTCTGAAAACAATGTCGACAGTAAAGATGTTAGAAAGACTCCAACTTTGTGTTGGTATAGTAGGACCCCTCAAAACAACATCTGCAGAGTCGCTTAACGTGATATTGCACTTAATACCAATAGATCTCTTTGCTAAGGGAATAGTCTATCAAACTGCACTAAGGCTTAAAGAATCAAATTGTTTTAGGTCCAAGCCTTTTGGACATAGTAACTTAGATAATATAGTGTCTATTACTACAGATTACAAATCTCCAAAAGCATCGTTTAACAGGAACTTCTCAATAAAAATTCCTTCCAGGGCGCAGTGGGCAGCCAGGAAAGGGGATTCACAAACTGCTCTAAATATATATACTGATGGCTCTAAACAAGAAGAAGGGGTGGGGGGCAGGTTTTTAAGTCTGCAAATTTATTTTCTGCTTTTTAGTCGGTTAAAAACTTGTTTTTTACTCATTTTTGTTTTTTTTTTAATTTTTTCTTCCTCCTTGTCCCCCCCCCTTATTTCCCCTTTTGTACTATTTTTCCCGAATGCGAACCTAAGTACAAAATTTCGGCCCTGTAGCTTCAAAAATACGAAAGTTAGAACTTTAAATTGGCTGCATCCCGCTCACCTTTACCCCCACACCCCCCTTTCCAAAGGGTATAAAATTTGATTTTGCCAATAAGAACCCACCTACCAAATCATCATTGTAGCCGGAAGGAATCAGAAGCTATACCATGTTTAATAAAAATGGGTTTGAGTCCCCCCACGGGCCCTTCTAGGTGTTACATACCCGGCGTTGCACGGGTGGTATAAAATTTAAAAATAAATGTATATAGGAAATTGCGACAACTTCAATGGACGCTGTAGTTGATGGTAAATGCCCCCCGTGAAACTTGGTGCCAGTTGTAATCCCACCTGGCATGATCCACCCAAAAAACCAAGGAAGCACTTGGTGGCAGTTGTAATCCAACCCGTCATGATCAACCAAAAAAATTTCCAAGGACGCACTTGATGCCCGTTTGTAATCCGACTCGGCATGATTCACCCAAAAAAGTCCAAGGATGCACTTGGTGGCAGCTGTAATCCCACCCGGTATGATTCACCCGCCCATACAATTATCTACCCCATAACACGGTTAAACGGCTTTAGTGATTTTATTGAAATTTTAAGGTAAAATTGAAAAACATTCACTTTTTCATTTACATAAGTTAAATTTCTTCGATTAACTACACTGAGAGAAAAATGTTTGAAAATTGAACGATTTAGTTTTTAAGATAGAGCTTCGTACTCATTTGTTCAATTTCAAAACACGTGCGCTAAAAACAAATTTTAAAACGTAGTTTTTCAATTTTAAAATAATGTACTAAAATCTAATTTTAAAACAGACTCGTTCAATTTGAAATTTTTTTTTAAATTGAAAACAAAAATTTTAAAATTGAATGAAATTGTTTTAAAATTTGATAAATTTGCTTTCAAATTAGTTTTTAGCACAAAGTTTAAAAATTAATTGACTTAGTTTTAAAATTTTTTTAACGCACGTATTTTAAAATTAAACAAATTTGTTGTAAGCTCTATTTTAAAAACCAATGCACTAAATTTTTCTTTCAGTGTAGCATTAGTTAACTTTATTATTGAATGTAAAAAAAAGTAAAAATGAAAAACTCATACTATTTTCGAACTGATATTTCACAAATTTCACAATACAATTAAATACACAGGCCGATATATTTCGAAGTGTTTACTACTTCTATATTCTATTTTTATGTATGAATGGACCATTCTATACACAATGGCGTTCTCAGCCATCACGTGAGGTTTACATCGTCAGGATGTTTACATCGTATTTTCCATTTCTCAAATTTCTCAAAATGGCGAAAAACTGAGAACGCCATTGTTTTTAGAATGGCCTGTGATATTTGTTCTTAACCAAACTTCATTTGTTTCATTCTTATTATTTAATCTATATATATAAAAGAGACGTGTATGTTTGTCACCAGTAGACGCGAAAATTACAGCACCGATTCCCACCAAAATTTATATATGTGTTCTAGGGGTGGTGAGGCGTGACATAGGATAGGTTTTGACACGCCCACTTTTACCCCCCACAAGTTGGTAAAAACTGCTATATCTCAGACGTTTTTGATCACAAGAAAATTAAATTTGCATTAACATACTATAAGACCCCAGCCATAATCTGGGCTACAAATGGCCGGGATTAGACAATGGGGCGTGGCACCGCCCATACAAGTCAATATTGGAAAATGCTGTAATAGCGCTCCCACACAATGTTTTCCAACGAAATTTGGCAAATGGCTTGGTTTTATGCTTTCAATTCTAAGTTCAATGTTACATAAGGTCGGAATTGGACAGCGGGGTTTGGCACTTTTCTTACAATTCAATATTTCAAAATGCTACACTTGGGCTTTCAATAAAAATATTTGATAATTGTTTTCATTCATTTATTATGACCAAAGGCAAAAACAATGTTTTTAGGGCCAGCATGCCTTTATATGAATATAAATAAATTGTTTCATACACGAAATTTCGCTTTTGATAAAAATTTTTATCATTTATTTACAGCAAATTTGCATATAGATGGCTGAAACCGATCGGAAAAAGGGTCTGTAAGTGCAGGCATTCGATTGAATATAGTTAAAAATTAGTATAAAATTATTGATTTGGGAATGAAATTTTGTTTCATTTAACCTGATTTTTCAGCTATGCGGGTTTCAAAGAGGCTAACAATAGAAATTGTATTTTTAATTAATTGATTACATTTATATCGGCAAGCACAAACAAAAATACGAAAGTGCAAAAATTAAAAATCAAATTAACCATGCATGTCTGCTGTTCGTGACTGCTTGTTTACCCCGCTTGCTCCCTACACCTTTCGCCAACGACATCGATAGTCATGCTTTCAGTCAGGGTAAAAGTCATCGCGTAAATCTCGACTATTACTATAAAACCAAAACACGTACAGAGTTGCATTATTGACCAAGATGTAAAATTTTGTCTTTGTACATAAGTATTCTATATGTTTTAATCAAAAGCTTAATAAAAAACATTTTGCGAAAAATTTTAGGAAAATCGAGATACAGAGCCTTTTCACTTTGCTTTGACAATTACATTCAAGGCGTACGCTTGGTGATGGGAATTTTGGTTTGGTCATTTGACCGTCATGTGACCACTGATCATTAGACCATATCACCTTACAGGGTGAAAAAATAGTAAGCCGTTTTGGGGGTTCCAACCCCCCCCCAGAGATTAATTTTTCAGCACAAAATTATTGAATCGATACTCAAATTTTATTGATTTTACAATGTTTTTGCCAGAAAATCAATTTTTTATGATGAAGCAAATTTTTGTTTGTAAGCTGAAATATTTTGAAACAATTTCTTAAAATACAGTTTTTATGAGAAAGTTTTTTGTTATAGCCAAATAAACATTACGAAAAATTTTAAAAGCCATATCTGTACAACGCAAGTCCGTTATAGCCAAATAAACATTACGAAAAATTTTAAAAGCAATATCTGTACAACGCAAGTCCGTTTATTTGGTGATTTTTTAATGTTTTTGTTGTTGTTGATCAAATTAGTCCCAGGAAAAACATTCTTAGTTACTGAGTATTATGAATATCTCGAACAAAAATATGTATGTTTTTATGTTTAATTGAGCTAGTTTTTTTTATTTGAATACAAAGTTTGGTAATTTTTATCGAAAAAATGAATGGCTCTAAACTAAATCGTTCATATGTTCAAAACAAAAAGTATTAGCACTAAACGTATACAGTTTTCAAAAGATTCGTTTTGTTTTGATAAATTATTGGGTTTTGCCTATTCGACCATTTTTTAACTTCCTGATCCTACATTTCTCAAAAACGTGATAGAAAAATTCTAAGATCGCCATCTTGTTCAGCGTTATAAAATTCAAATTCAAAATGTTCAAATTTGGTGGGGTGGTGTTATGTAATTAAATTTCTTTTATTTGACTATTTGTCTAAAAGTAGCGTAACGAAAATGTCTTGTATGACTTAAATGAATTATAATAATCTAGAGAGTGAACTATCTAACTAACATTTTGTGCAATTTATAGGTTGGAGCTAAATCCAAAATCCGTTTCTAAAAATTTCCAATCGAATCCACCAAAAAAAAGATTTGGTCCCAAAACCCAATTTTGTCCCATTATATGTATCCATTTCTTGACATTTTCAATCGAATAGAGCAATAAAACTAGAGAGTGGACTATATTCGGCTATGCCGAAGCTGAAATACCCCCACACAGTAGGAAAAAGTTCCTCAAACGTAAAATCCGTTTCTAAAAATTTCCAATCGAATGCAGCAATAAAAAAGACTTGAAAAATTTTGACCTTTTTTTTCGGTGTATGGGAGCCACGCCCAGTTTTTGTCCGATTTGGCTGATTCTCGAACTTGATCTCAGTATTCACGAGAAAAACATGTACCCAAAGTTTAAAGTCGATATCTCCAAAACTGCGACCGCTATCGTGCGGACGGGCAGACGGACGGACGGACAGACAGACGGACATTGCTAAATTGACTCCGGCGGTGATGCTGATCCATACCGGACACGCCCCCTTATGGGCGTTACAAACGCTGTGTCAAAGTTAGTATACCATGCCACAGTGAGTGTAGGGTATAAAAATTTGAAAAATCATCACTTTTTTGTTGTATACATTAAACCGCCTCACGTTGTATGGTCGAAAAAAAAGTTGCCCGGGTCACCCATCGGAGATGTACTTTGGTCTATTTTATGGTGATTCTCAAAATATTTCGGATCTAGCAACTGTAATCCTTGAGCTGGACAATTTACAAAAAACTATAAATCATGTAATATATAAATCATGTTTTTTATATATTTCTTTATATTGGTTTGGGTCAAATAAACTTTATGAATTAATAGAAATTGAAAAATTACACAAACCCACACAAGTCCCTAATTTTCACGATTTCTTTTAGCATTTTTTATTGAATTTTTTTATAGTTTTTTTGCATTTTTGGTTCTGAAAAATAGTACAGAAAAACCCACAAAGTATACTTCAGAAATTTAAAAAATAGAATTCCATCAGAACTTTGTATCTATTTCATCAACCTCGACATACAATATTCAAATTTCAGAACCAATAATTGTGAATTTACTTAAAGATTGTGGTTTGAATAATAAATATTCACAATCAACTTTATATCTGAAATCTAAGAAGATGCAAAGAAAACGTTATAACATGAGAAACAGACATATTTGGTGTTTCGTGTATTCAGTGACCTATAGTAAAATTTTACGGGGAACATTTTACTTCAACACATTGACCCTCCAATCCACTTATTTCTGTAACTTTTTAAACGAAACCAAAAAAAATGTGCAAAAAATCGATTTAAAGTGGTTAAAAAAATCGCAAAAATATCGGACTTGTCCTGGTTTGTGCAGTTTTTCAATGTCTATTAAGCTACTGTCAGATTAGGCAAATATTTGCCCAAATACTGGGAAAATACACTCAGTAAAATAAATTACTGGTTCAGTCACATACGATTTTAGATTCTAAAAATATCTGAGTGTATTTGGGCAAATATTTGCCTAATCTGACCGTAGCTTTATTTCATAAAATTTATTTGACCAAAGCAATATAAAGAAATACGTGCATGTAAAAAACATGATTCATAGAGGTTTTTTGTAAATTGTCCAGCTCACGGATTACAGTTGCTAGAGCCGAAATATTTTGAGAATCACCATAAAATAAACCAAAGTACATTTCCAGGGGGTAGACCCTTTTATATGTAGTTTTGAAACTACATTCATAAGGAGTAAAAACAAGTTTTTTAAAATATAACCCTTTAACGGACTAAAAAGCAGAAAATAAATTTCCTTTAAATTAATTTCCGCAATTTCGATTTAAAATTAAGCGTTTTGGGCGACTTCAAAATCTGCAATGGTACAAAGCAGCCAAAAACCCCCAGGGAAGAAGTTGCAAAAAGTATTTTCAGGCTTACCAACAGGGTCATTTTGACCCGGAGACTCCGGGTTTGGAGGTCAATCTCCGGGCTCCGGGTTTAGCAGAACTTTCTCCTGGTTTCACAAGTTTTCATCTATTTTGGAAACATTTTTTTATATTTACATTTTATAAGATATAAATCAAATAATGCATTTAACTTTTCAGTCAGCTTTTTATATGGCAGCATTTTGGTTTGTTCCTGTTCAGTACCAGCAGGGCCCGGTCCTGCTGGTACTGAATAGGCCCTAAAAAAGTTCTTTTTGCCTTTAAGGTCATAATAAATTAATGAAAACATTTGTCACATATTTTTATTGGGAGCCCAAGTGTATCATTTTGAAATATTGAATTGTAAAAAAAGTGCCACGCCCCGCTGTCCAATTCCAACCATATTGAACTAAGAATTGAAAGCATAAAATCATTTCCCGTTGAAAAATGTTTATTAGGAGCCCAAGTGTAACATTTTTTAAAATATTGAATTGTATGGAAAGTGCCACGCCCCGCTGTCCAATTCCAATATGTTGCATTGAAGGCATAGAACCATTTCCCGTAGAAGAATATTCAATGGGAGTCCAAGAACGGCACTTTGAAGTATTGAATTGTATGGGCGGTGCCCGTTCCTTTGTCCAATTACGCCGATGTGTTGCATTTAGCTTAGAGTTGAAACCATGAAACCATTTGTAAAATTTTGTTGAAAAACATTAAATGAGAGGCCAGTTGCAGCAATTTTAAATATTGGTTTGTATGGGTGGTGCCACGCCCCTTTGTCCAATTACGCCGATGTGTTGCATTTAGCTTAGAGTTGAAACCATGAAGCCATTTACCAAATTTCGTTGGAAAACATTGTGTGGGAGCGCTATTACAGCATTTTCAAATATTGACTTGTATGGGCGGTGCAACGCCCCATTGTCTAATCCCGGCCATTTGTAGCCCAGATTATGGCTGGGGTCTTATAGTATGTTCATGGCAAATTTCATTTTCTTGTGATCAAAAACGTCTGAGATATAGTAGTTTTTACTAACTTGTGGGCGGTAAAAGTGGGCGTGTCCAAACCTATCCTATGTCACGACTCACGACCCCTAGAACACATATATAAATTTTGGTGAGAATCGGTGCTGCAGTTTTCGCGTGTACTGGTGACAAACATACACGTCTCTTTTATATATATTAGAGACCGACCGAAATTCGGTTTCGGTTTTTCGGCTTTTCGGCCAAAAAAAGCTGTTTCGGCCGTGTTTCGGATTCGGCCGAAAAATAAAATATCGTTTTCGGCCAAATTTCGTTTTCGGCCGAAATTTCGATATTTCCGCCGAAAATTTCGGTTTGATACGAAAAATGTAACAAATAAATGACAAAGATTACACTGATCGACAAAACTGAACATTTTGTGTGTTAAATATACTTGATAGACAAATTCTTAAGTATCTTACAGTACGCACCAAAAATTAAATTTTTGTGCAATCTTCATTATTATTTTTGGATTTGGCATGGCAAAATACATAAGGAACAACCAAGTGGATAAAAGCGGTATGTAACACAAATTTAAGTATTGATCATAGTTTCGAAAATCAGCAGCGACAAAGAAGACAAGTCCCCAATTTGTATTGAAAAAAAAAAAACTTTGAAACTTATTTTCTTGAAAGAATTTGTATGTTACATACAGCCTTCATCCATTCACCCCTTCACAGCGTTCTCACTCTTCTGATTGATTTTAGATGACTGATACGCTTAATTATGTACAACTTTATTACATTTATATTCACAATTTTTTCTTTTATTTTTTCGGTTTCGGCTTCGGTTTCGGCCGAAATTAAAAAAAAGAAAATTCGGCCATTTCGGTTTCGGCCGAAAAAAATAATAAAAAATTTCGGCCATTTCGGTTTCGGCCGAAATTAAAAAAGCGATTTCGGTCGGTCTCTAATATATATAGATTTATATAAATATATATATATTTATATATATATAATTATATTTTTCAACAAAGTGGCAACTTAATCTAAGAAAAAGTCTGTGTACAAACATACACGTCTCTTTTGTATATATAGATTAATGATCTCTTCGCCGGTATGGAAAAGTATATATATTCTTGATCTGCATCACCGCCGGAGTCAATTTAGCCATGTCCGTCTGTCTGTCCGTCCGTCTGTCCGTCCGCACGATAGCGGTCGCAGTTTTGGAGATATCTACTTGAAACTTTGGGTACATGATTTGCTCGTGAATACTGAGATCAAGTTCGAGAATCAGCCAAATCGGACAATAACTGGGCGTGGCTCCCATACACTGAAAAAAAAAGGTTTACATTTTTCAAGTCTTTTTTATTGCTGCATTCGATTGGAAAAGTTTAGAAACGTATTTTTGACATGGTCAAAAATGGACGAGGTTCCGAAACCACATATATAAGGGTCTAAATGGGGTCTTGAGACCAATTTTTTTGTTTTGGTCGATTTGGTTGGAAATTTTTAGAAACGGATTTTGGACATGGTCCGGGCTCCAAAACTATTTATAGGTGGCTCAAAATGGGGTCTTGAGACCACATAATTTAACGTTCGAGGTACTTCTTCCTACTGTGTGGGGGTATTTCAGCTTCGGCATAGCCGAAGATAGTCCACTCTCTAGTTTTAAATTAATTCGAACTCTTGCATCCCACCCTGACTTAACAACAACACAAAAACAGAAAGTGAAGGAGGACAAAAAACCAAACAAAGCGCAAGCATTTCAACGACGTACAATTTAAAGAATAAAAGTGTACACACAAATTTTGAGGGGTATACTGCCGCGCTTACAACAAACTACGCATCAGTTTCTTTTTTGCATAGTCAAACATTTTTCACTAGTAAATTTGCCCGTGCCATGCACGGGAAAAAAACACACTAATTTTAAAAAATTAAATGTTTACTAAATATATTTTAGATGCAAAAATATTTTCTATGTTTTCAAAATTTAAATGTAATTTTTTTTTATAGAAATTTGTGAAATATGTAATTTTTTATTAAATTTTGTAAAGAATAGAAATAAATTTTGTTTGATGATGTAATTGTGTAAAGTTGAACTGTTCCATTAAAAAAGAATTAAAAAAAAAGATTAAAAAAAAAAAAAAGAATATCAAGCAATGGATTCAAAAAAAAAATACGACCGGTGACGGGCTTGAACCCAAGACTGCCGCAGACAAAGCGGAAGCTCTACCCAACTGACCACAGCCAGCTATAAAATAAATTGAGCTAATGGCGATGTAGTTCATCAAGCTGTATGGTGAATGTGTATATACACACAAAAATATAGCTTTGATTTACCATTGCCACCTTTAAGGAAATAATATTACCAAAAGGCTAGCGTTGCCACCTAACAATGTTTTCACCTGTTACGGCTAAACATTATTTCCGATTGTCGATCATTTTTATTGCAAAGTGTTTTATTCATTGGATTTTTTCAATTTTTATTTTCGTATTATGTATTTTGACGTACTAAAACCGAATCTGAATCTTTTATTGTAGCAAAAATCAGCTTTCCAAGAAATAAATTTTTTTAAGTTTTGATTTCCCCTTTTACAATTTCTTTAGTGACTTCTAAGAAAGGTGTTCATTTTGTAGTATTTTTTTTCGGGAATTTTAATTTATAAATGATTCACATTTTTATTTGTTTTTATGAAATTTCTCACCTTAAGCAAATATATTTTCGCATTTGCAAGAAACATTTTTGAGTAAGTTTCGCTGCGGTTGCGGTACTTCGCGTTGATGTGTGCGGACCTTAATGTTGTACTGGGAATATATGCAGTGTATAGGAAAGTGTATTATGAAAGTGTAATATGAAAATCTAATACACCACCGTAATAGGTGAAAATAGTGATAGGTGGCAAGAATAGTCTTGTGGCAGTGTTATTTTCTTAAAGGTGGCAGCTTTAGGTCGAAGCTATTTTTTTATATGTGAAATGATTTTTTTGTGTGTGTATATACATGAAAGCGTTTTGCATGCGGCTTGATGAAGTTAATCGATATTAGGTAAAGGCATTGTATGAGCATTAGTGGCTCTGGTGAGAAGGCGCTTAGTTCGCTACTTCATCTTACTTACAATCGCTGCGTTGTGGGTTCGATACCTCACCAGGGCGGCTAACATTTATAAGAAAAAATATATGTGTGGATATATTTGTAAGTGGCTCTGGTTGGTTCCTTCTCACGACCGCAGCGTCGTGTGGACAAACCACCAGAATAGCTAACATTAAAAAAAAAAAAGGTTAACAACTTAAAAAAATTTTTTAAGTGGAGTTGTAAATTTTGAATCGGTTAGCGTTAGGGACAGACAGACAGACAGAAAGACAGACAGACAGACAGACCTGGACAAATATATATATTTTTCATACTATAATGCTTTTTGTTATTTATTTATTGCAGAAAAAATATATATATATAGAATAAATATTCATAATCATAATCGGGGCTGATTTTTATATGGACGAAAAACTTGAAAATATGTATGGAATATGGACGATACAAATATGGCGAAATATAGACGAAAAAATAAGAAATATTGACGATAGATTTCATTACTATTGTTTGTTTTGATGTATTGTTTTACATGTTAATTCATTTATTAATTGTTGTAAGTAGGGGAGAGAGCCCACCTACTGGCACCCCAAGGTCTTGAGGCCATAACTTTCATTTGAAACATAATTTCGCGGCATTGCAGTCCACATGTTTTGTTATCTGAGCAAGACAACCGATTATGTATTTGTCAAAAACGACATTTAAATTTGAAGAAAATCACAGGAACGGATGAATAATTTTTTGTCAATTAAAAAAATTACTGAAATACAAAATTTAAATTTAAATATTTCCATCGAATATTATAATTTGTCTGTGTCTGTGAAATCGCAATGAAACAAAAATGAGAAAATATGGATGAAAAATAAAAATCAGCAAAATATGGATAGATGCATGAAAATGTTAAAAATATGGATTTAAATATTTTATATTTAAATAAATGTAAAAATTAGCCCTGATAAATAATAATCGCTAATAGTCTTATTCTACCAACAAAAGCGACAACAAAAATTGTTATAAGCCAAATAGTAAGTGACAAGACCTCTCATTGATTTGCCATTGTATCTTATTGCCAGAATAAAGCTCTAAATTACAAATATAATTTTTAAAAAAATCCAAGCACGGCCGAATGCACAAAACGAAACAAAATATATGTTTTGTCATGGACAAACCGTGATCAAAACTATTGATTGCAAAAGTAAAGTTTAAATATGTCAAAGCGCGCGAAATGAATTTTAAGAATGAAAGAAAAAAACAAAGAACAAATCGGAAAAAAAAATTGAGAAGTATAAATACGCCGCGAATGCACGATTCATAGAAAATTAAAAGTTCAATAAAGTTTGTTTTCCAACCCTGAATCAAACGACAAATAAGAAGCAAGCCGAAACTTCCATAGCTAACCGTGGGAACAGAATTGTCGCTTTCGGAGTAAAAGCGTATGGCGTATCAGAGTAAAATCGCTGCCAAAATATGAAAATACGCCCACCATGCACACAACTGCGGCGTATCGAAATCACGAATTTTATCATTTCGTTGAATTTATATTAAATTTTTTTGACAGCGTGAAACAATTAATGACTAAATATTTAATTTTCGTGTTCTTTTTTTTTATTTCCAATTTTTAACTTCAATCATTTTATGGATTAGTACATGTACGCTATTACGCCGACCGAAAAATTTTAATTTAATCTAATCCGGCGTATTTACGCTTTTACGCCGAACGCTCCAATTCGGTTTCTACGATAAGAAAAAACTGCAAGTCTACTACTCTATAGCGCCAGTATCTCATATATTCAATGACAAGGCAATATAAGCAATTACAATTAAAAAAAAACAATGTAAATAACATGAATCAAAATTTTGTCTATCGTACAAAGTAATAGTGGCAAATATTTTTTATGTTTTTAAATAATACTTTTTAATAAAAGCATTTTTTGTTTAAGTTTTGAAATATTTGTTATTGTTTTAGCAGTATTTGATTGCTGACATTGAAACAATGTACAAAAAGTCATTAGGCAAATATTGAAAAATCTTAAAAGACCATAAAAACATTAACATCAACATTATTTGCGATTTTTCAAATCATCGCATTTCGATGTGTATTACGGTGGTTCTTAGGAAAAAAATTAGTCCAGATCAATGATTACGCCAGATCAATGATTACGCCAGATCAATTAGTTTTGTTCCTTTTTACACTAAGACTAAGCAGTAACAATTTGAGAACAAAATATTGATGTTTAGGGGTGCCGCAGCACACCTAAAGTTGGGGATTTTCACCCATTTTTACGATTAATGGTCGCGCAATGTACACTTTGAGCAATATCGTATTCATAAATAATTATTATGTATTTTTACCTCCTAAACACAATGTCGTTTTCAGTTTTGTCCTACAAATTGCTGGTTGGTCCACACGACGCTGCGGTCGTGAGAAGGAACTAGAGCCACTTACAATGTATTCACACATATATTTTTTTTATAAATGTTCGAACCCACAACGCAGCGATTGTAAGTAAGATGAAGTAGCCAACCAAACGCTTACTCACCAAAGCCACTTTGACTTATACAATACCTTTAGATAATATCGATTAACTAAAGCAAGCTGTATGCAAGAAAAAGCTTATTGGTGTATCCATTCAAGCCAAATTCAAATCAAACATTCACCGACATTATTCACTCTTTCCTCCTTCCCACCAACCTATCATCCTTTCTCTAATCACCATAATGCTTTACATGTATAGCGGGCATCCCCTGAGTGTTGGTTTAATTCATTAAAAAAAAAAAAACGCTTTCATGTATATACACACAAGAGCTGTGCGTGTACGATTACGATTACTTTTTGAGTACGATTACAGTAATCGAACTCAAAATATTTTGAGTTCGTACTCAAACTTTTTTGATCGTACTTTTTGTGTAATTGATTACAAAAGTATTCGATACTGCACAGCTCTGATACACACACAAAAAATCATGTTTTACATACCCTACAAGCAACAACTGACTCCCATTTTACTGGATCTATTGGGTATACATCAATTTCATAGTTACACTGGGTGAATCAAGCACTTTTAGAGATGTAGGTTGGTTCGGAACTATTAAAGGTAATGCAGTGGTAGTGTGTTTCAAACAAAACTCAGTGATTTGTGCTTGGCTTTGTTTCGTTTATCTTGGAGAGAAGATTGCAGAAGAAAAATCGAGTAATCTGTGAGTAAACCAGTTTTTCTAATCAGTTGTGATTTGTGAAGCAAATCGGAAGGTGGCTTCGTATAAAAACGGATCTCTAAAAAATTAAATCAAGGAACAAAAAATGTTGAAATAACTTGAATAATATTCTTTTGGAGAAATGACATTCGTTTTGTGTAAAGTGATATATTTTCTTATAATTGAAAATGTTAGAAAATATTGGAATTTTGTAAACAAATTTTAATAAAAATGTGAAAAATAAGCATAAATGTGGTTGTGAGTGATTTAATGCTAATAGAAATTTTTTTCAAAGCAACCTATATTTTTGTTAAGCACGCCTGTGCGACATAAATACAAAAGCAACGACTTCCGTTTTGGCATTCGAGTACTAAAATCAGTGCGTAAAGTATGGTCAATGATTTAAGTGCATAATAGGGTAAATAAATGCATTTTGTTCAGAATGATTTTTATATTTATTTTAACAATTTTACATTTTTAGTATTTTTTTTTTCCAGATTTTTGTTTGTCTTTTTTTTAATTTTTAACATTTTTTCCTTTTTTTTTACAGATTATAAATCTTTTATTATGTGATTTTTTCTTAAAATTTTTTCTTTTTTTTGCAGTTTTATATTTTTACAATTTTTATTTTCAGATAATTCTTTTGAAATCAATAGTGTTTTTGTTCCAAAAACTTTTAATTTCATGTCAAAATTTGTTAATTTGATGAGAATTGTATCATTCCATTTGTTTTTCATATCATATTGATACTTTTTTTGATAAATTGGTATGAAAAACTATAAACTGATAGTATCACGTTTTACACTGCATTATCAATTCACAACATCAAACTTGCAGCACTACTTATCAATTAATATCCTATCAATACTACTTAACTCCCGTAATTTTATTGGAAATAAAGATCAGAATTCACATACTTCCACATGCGACCGCAGCCGGCTCAGCCGTGCCACCATAAAAAACGGGCGTTGAATAATTTTAAACGGCTTAGAACTGTGCCAATTTTTCTGTGCCAGAACGATCACACAAATACAGCAAATGTGGAAAAAATTTTGTGTTCGGTTTTTGTCGTTTCTAAAACGAATACATTTCTCATTTTCTTTTTTCCATTTTCGTAATTATTTTTTTTTTGAAAATTTTCTAATGTATATTTACGTTGGATCCCTATCAAAATTAAGTGGTATCCCATCAATTCCGCACTCTTTCATATAAATGATGAAGATGTAGTATCAAATTTGATATGTATCACTAACAGCCTTATTTCGTCAACGAAATTTGAAGATTTGATGGTATTTTTAGCATTTTTTTGGTTCGGTGTAGGAAAGAGCTAGATCGTAGTGGCTACTTCCGAGCTGACCGGAGGCATGCAGAGGTGGCAGCTGGTTGCTTCCTTCAATGACAACGCCATGTTGAATTCGCCACTTCACCACATGTTAAAGAGATTTGGGTGGAACCGGTACACCCTAGTTCGGAACTAGACCGTTTTCTTGCAGGGTATAAACAAAAATAGCTTCGACCTAAAGTTGCCACCTTTAAGAAAATAACACTGCCACAAGACTACCGTTGCCACCTAACACTATTTTCACCTACTATTTGGTGTATTAAATTTTCATATTGCACTTTCCTATTATATTACATTTCATATTTGCATATATTCCCGTACAACATTAAGGTCCTCATACACCAACGCGAAACACCGCAGCCGGCGGTGCAAATGCGATATTCGAATAAAAAATATTTGTTTGAGGTGAGAAATTTCATAAAAACAAATAAAAATTGTAAATTAAAATCCCCTAAAAAAAGTTCTACAAAATTAATGGATACACCTTTCTTAGAAGTCACTCAAGAAATTTTAAAAGGGGAAATCGAAACTTAAAAAATTTTTGTATCTCGGAAATAGGGCTGCCACATGCAATATGATCTTCGTCTGGATTTTGAAAAAGGATATACATTGGTTCCTCCTCACATTTAAAAAAAACAATTAAATTACATAGCTTATTATGAAAAAAAAAACCCTTACAGGTCTATTCTGGCGCGGTTAGAAGTTATTAACCGCCTTTATTACTTTCTCATTGGCATGCAACAAACATTTTAACTTTAGTCTCGCGCCAGAAAAGACCTGTAAATTTGTCAGTTTTGAAAGACGTTGAAAGCTTTACAACTTCAGTTTAAAATCAGTACAATGCTATTCTTTCCACAAATATTTTGTAGCAAAAGGCCGCTTGTAACAATTTACTGTTTTTAAAAGTGTGTAGAACTCTTCACAGTTTTATAGTTTAGTCTGACAATTTTGTAGTCGGAAGCACAAAGCACTTAAGTCGAAAAAAAATTTCAAAGTCTATTTTTAAAAAAAAAAGAGTAAAAAACAAGTTTTTTAAAATATAACCCTTTAACCGACTAAAAAGCAGAAAATAAATTTCCTTTAAATTAATTTCAGCAATTTCGATTTAAAATTAAGGGTTTTTGGCTACTGTCCTCCTAATATCTTTGCAGATTTTAAAGTCGCCAAAAACACTTAATTTGAAATCGAAATTGCTGAAATTAATTTAAAGGAAATTTATTTTCTGCTTTTTAGTCGGTTTAACTTTAAGACAATAAGGAACAATAGGAACCCACCTACCTCATTGTATCTTGAAGAAATTGGAAGTTATGCCATGTCTAAAAAAAGGGGTTTGAGTCCCCCCACGGCCCCCTACGCATCTGATGGACCCCATGAAATAGAATGCATTGTCACCGGAGTTCTATCAGTGTACCAAATTTCAGCTCTCTAGCTCATGTGGAAGTGTATATATATATATATATATATATATACATATTGTTTTTTATATACATATATGTATATATGTATATATATATATGTATATATATATGTATATATATATATATATATATGTATATATATATAAAAAATAAAACTATTTGACAGAAAACTTTATCTTTATAAAAAAAACGAAAACGCTATTAGGTTTTCTGACTTATTTTAGTTTTTTTACTGAGAAATATCAGAGAAAATTTTGTCTGAACAAATTATTGAAAAACTGGACTCTGGACACATGACAAAAAATCTGGACAATCCAGACGAATCCAGACCGTGTGGCAACCCTACTCGGACATCAAAAATCCAATGATTAAATCGCCTTGCAATAAAAAAAATCGACAATTGGAAAAAATGTTTAGCCGTGAAAACAGTATTATTTCACAAATGATTTTTTATATGTAGGTATATATAAATTATGGAGATCACCATAAGGCTTGCTGAACCTAATCGCTATAAGATGAAGTCATTTTATAGCTGGCTGTGGTCCAGTTGGTTAGAGCTGCCGCTTTGTCTGCGGCAGTCATAGGTTCAAGCCCGGCGCCGGTCGTAGGTTTTTTTTTTAAATTTAATAAAAGTTTCTCAAATTTCTATAAAAAAAAAATTACATATAAAAACATAGAAAATATTTTTGCATCTAAATATACAAAATATATTTAGTAAACATTTAATTTTTTCAAATTAGTGTGTTTTTTCCCGCTAGTAGCATATAAAAGTTATACGTTTTCTGTGTTGCATTTCGAGCGTAGGAAATCTGTATATTTTATTGTTGTGGTGCAATAAATATTTGTATTTGCAATTCTGCAAGACCATTTGCATCAACTCAAGAATGGCCCTTATATGTATTTGTATTTTTTTAAATAGCTTCATATTCGAAATACAATTTAGAAACTAAAATGCATATAAACCACGTAAAATTTTGGGACGATAAGCTCTTAAACGTAATATTTATTACTTACTAGGTGGGCGGAAATAATTTTTTTTCTTGCATTAGGGCGATTCATTTAAAGTGGGAAACCCCGCGGAAACGATTCAGTTGTGCAGATGAGCAGTCATAACATATGAAATTTTAAAGTTATTTTATACTATGTTCCCACTGAGCCGAAAATGCACACTTTCGAGCATAATCGCATTTTCCGGCTAAAATGAGACGAAAATGTACATTTTCGTCATGGAACTGTTAAACAAAAATGCGGTCTGGTTTCCATTTTCGTTGAAAATGTGTTAAAAAATTAAATGCAACACGTATTTTGATATGTTCAAAAGCTGAATTTTACAAACACCCAATGCGACTGGTTATTTTTAATTGTTGACTGTCAATAAAAATGTTACAACGGAAAAATGGAAAAACGAAAATACAAAAAGAGAAATTTGTGGACCGCTCAGACCTAGCAGCTTCTGGTGGAGTTGTAGCCAGAAGGAATGGTCATATATATGACGAAATGGCGGTGGAACTACGGGGACAAGGCTTTGTTGTGAACAAAACCTTGTCCCCTGCCAGTCTTGAACCTACGACCTCTGTAAATTGGAAATAAGAAATTCAACGTTGAGAAATTTCAGAAAGTCGCCCAAAAAGGGGATTTTGGGTCAAAAAGGGGCCAACCTGAAATTCGTTCGGAATTTTACCCCAATATTCCAGAATTGTGAATTTTTTATTATTTCTGATTTACGATAACGAAAAACCCTTTTTCAAGTAATGATAAATAATTCATTTATTTATTTGAACACACGAGGGGTTTTCACGAGGCCCTGTATTGTCAATTGTCAACAATTTCATTTGAAAACGATTACTTTTCGGAAAAACTGGTTAGAAAAAATTTAAATTTTAAAAAAATGTCCAATTTGGAACATTTTGAGAAAGTCGGGGCCAGGGGGATTTCAGCCGAAATGGTCGCCAAATGGCGACTTTAGTCGCCAAACGGTCACCCTGATCACAGGCATAATTTTTTTTTGTGAGTTTCTATTTTTAGATTCGAAAACTTCAGTTATCATTTTTTGAAGAAAAAAAATCAACGCTTGCTGAGCAATCTTTAATTGAAATTTATATTTTTAGATTTGAATACTTCAATTTATAAGACTTGCTGAGAAAAAATTTAAATAAATAGAAAAATTTAATATTTCCATATTTAATTCTAATATTTCCATATTTAATACAATTTTAAATACGCGCATATTTGATTTAAATAAAAACAGCACTATCAAGGAGCACTATCAAATACGTTTATATTTGATTTAAATACGTTTTCATTTGATTTCACTATTTTTTTCCCTCAGTGTATGTGTAAAAAAAGAACCCGGCCAATAAGTTTATCGTTAAAGAGCTCGTAAACGAAGATTTTTTTCGATCGAAAAGCGGATAAAACAATCGTAGGCGACACACGATAACGATACGTATACGAGTCCGACTTCGTTCTTAATTTTGCATCGAAACGAATTATCGTTATCGAACAAAAAAGTGCTCGTTAACGATCTCGTAAATGATCATCATTACGAAATTTTTAATAAAACCTATTTTTTTTTAACTTGGACTTTTCCTTACAATAATTTGATAGATTTTTCACAGAGTCGGACCCGGGATTGAACTCACGTCCTCCGGACTTTAAAGTATGTGCCGAGCGCTTAACACATTCGCCTTACTCAGCCATTATTGAACAAGCGCTTAAAAGTATAACTTAACAAACGTTTTAAAATTGTTTTCCTTACAGTTTGAAAAACACTGATTCTAAAAATAGAAATTATCTTGCTGAGAAATCCTTATACAACTTTTTTCTAACAGTTTGAAAACCATTGTATCTAAAAATAGCTTTTAAGCATTTCGTTCGTTAAAGTACTCGTAAACGAAGTCGTTAAAGAATTCTTTAACTAAGTCGTTAACGATTTCGATTACGAAGTCGAAAACGATATTTTATCGAGGAAATTACGACTATCGTAATATACGAGTGAATGTGACTTTTCTCGAATATTTTTGGGAAGAAACAACAATCTATTCATATAATTTCCTATTCTTTTTAATTTTTATAAAGAGTACATGGAGTTCGATTCATCATCTTCATTGCCAACACTGCCGCTTCCATCACCATCGCCATCACCAATGACATCACCACCAGAATCAGAATGTGCTGGTTCGCCGGAGTTGGATGCTGGAAAAAAGCTGAAGAAGAATGCATTTCAACAAGAGATACTGAAAAGTTTGACAAGATCGAAGAGGAAATTAAAAAAGGAAACCAAGAGTTCCAGAAAATGGATGAACGGAAGACCAATTTGATGGAGAAGTATGTCAGCGACGCAGCCGAAATGAAAGACGCGTTTATAGCTTTTTTGCAAAATATTAAAAAATAAAATATTTAACTTACTGAAACAAGAAGCGAGAGCGTGTGCTTTTTTTCTTCCGCGCTATTATCGTAATCGTTCAGTATCCAAGATTCTTCGGGATACTGTAGGCCTCGCTCTCTTCTTTGCTAACATAATTTCATTATGTTCGATGAGAAAATTGTGCAATCCGCATAAACATTCAAATGTATAGCGGTTCATTCGAAAATTATTTGTGAAGAATTCGTTGTCGTTAGCTTGACAATCCCATTCCCAAAAGGACTTTGTGCGATCCTATATAAACCAATTGTATTATTTTCATGATATAAAAATGATATATGTTTTTGCTTACCTTTGTCCAACATAATCTTGCCTGGGACCACAATGAAAATTCAAGCAATTGCTGCCTCCCTAAATTTAATATTTTTTTCCGATGTGCTCTTGTTTTGGAACTATAAATTTCATCAATTCTTTTTTTGTTGGTCATAATTGCGTGGAAAATAGTGGCAAACTCTTGAATTTCACTTCCAGAATTCATTTTATTTTCCTTATAAACAAAAAGTAAGTAATGAACTGTCAAATGAAAAATAATTCCGTCATTGTGAACGCCCACAATTTTGTTTGAAAATGTGATCCAAAAATGTGCAATTTCGGCTCATAGTATTAAGCAACTTCGCGTTTTCGAGGGGTTTCCCACTTTAAATGAAATAGAAGTCAATTTGTTTTTAAGTTAAATGAGAAGAAATGAAATGAGTGAATAGGTTTTATTGCAATGCTCTTTGGTAAACGATTTTTTTTGTTGTCGTTTGGCGGGTGCTAAAGCCCGGCTTGCGATCTTTGATTTTTGGTACGTAGCCGAATGCAAGCTCAAAATGCCCGGGCAGTGTAAACACTTAAAAACGAACAAATCTGTGGTTTCCGATGATTGTTCGGGAACAAATATTCAGGCAATGTAAACGGTTGCACGAACGCAATTTCGTATGCGATTGGAGTTTGCAACAAAAGTTATGTTGTCTTTCGGTCTAAGTGCACCTTGAAATTAAGTAAAAAAATGTACCTTTATCCCTTTTAGGCAAAAGTAAACAAAATATTCCCTTAGGAAGGAAAATAATCCTAAATTTGCCAGCACTGGTGGGCGCGCCGGGCCGCCTGTGAGGAGTGTTGCCAAATTGAGGGAAATGTCCTTCTGCGAGAGACGTTCTGATGCGATTGTGTGATTTTTTCTGTTATCTGTTAGTGGGAAGAAAGTGATTTTTAAAACTTTTTGGGCCAATTTTGCAGTTTTTATTTGTCGTAAAGGCCAATTGCCAATTTTCATTAGCAATGGACTTCTTCTCGTATCAAATTGTAATATTATTGGCGATTTTCCTACATTTAGGTCCCCATCCGCAGTCGCCGCGGAACTTGCACAAAAATGTTGCTTAAAGATGCGATAGTGCGTTATTTTTAAGAAAATTCATAAAAGAAAGTGGGCGTAAAAAGTGTCCTGCACAGAAAAATAAAAGTTGGTAAATCTAACCGAAAACATTGGTTAGAAACAATCCAACCAACCAAGGAAGTAAATATAAATGATAAAAAAATAGTTAATTTACCAACAAAAATTGTTTAGCAACCCATAAAAATTGTTATTTTTGCCATTATTACAAGAACAACAAATTTATTTATTTTATTTTATTTCACATATTTTTTATTTTCTTACCGTTTCTTTTTGTTTATAACAATTTGTAATAACTTTTTATTTACTTCAAAACTTCAACTTGCTTTACTCACTTATCCCGGGATTCGAACCCGGAACCCTGGAGAGTTTTTGCAGCGCAGTACAGTCTGTACAATATAACATATATCTAATAAAAAAAGAGTAAAAAAACAAGTTTTTTAAAATATGACACTTAACGGACTAAAAAGCAGAAAATAAATTTCCTTTAAATTAATTTCAGCAATTTCGATTTAAAATTAAGGGTTTTTGGGTACTTTCCTCCGAATATCATTGCAGATTTTAAAGTTCTCCCCCCTTTTTCTGCTTTTTTCCCCCCTTTTTTACTCTTTTTCCCGAATGCGAACCTAAGTAAAAAATTTCAGCCTTGTAGCTTACAGTTAGAACTGTAAATTGGCTCCATCCCGCACTTCTTTGCCCTCACACCCACCTTTCCAAAGGGTACAAAATTCATTTTGTCAATAAGAACTTACGTGTACATGTATTGGTGCGTCTAAATGTAGTATACTCTGCATAGTCTGCGCAGTAGAGCTGTCCAAAAAAAATCCGATCTTTCTCGAAAGTGGCTTAAATAACGCAAATACACCAAAAACTCTTAAGTTTGAAATTTCAAGCCGATGCGATAACAGCAACCCGGCCCGCAAAGGCCCTGAAGTTGGCCAAAACGGGCTTACACTTGTGTGGGGAAAAAAATAAAACACAAATTTTAAGTTCGTTTTAGATCAAGAAAAATACGAGAAAAAAACCATACATAAGCATTTTTAGCGGAAACCACCCTAGAAAAAAAATCAATAATAAAAATAAATAAAAATGCATTTTTTAATGAGAAAAATACTATAAAAAAACCAAAATTATTGGTTTTCCCCATAAATATTTCCTAAAAATTCTGTTAAAAAAAAAGCATTTGGAGGTATTTTGCCACATAATCACTTTTTGTGATCATCTGGTAGCACTGTTCGCCAGATGTCACTGACTGCCATCGCTTCCATCGGCGGAATAAAAAACAGCTGATGGGCATTGCGATGGTCGGCAGTGATGCCACCAGAAGAACAAAAAAAGTTATAATGTTACATAAAATCTCAAAATCTTTTTATTAAACAGAATTGTTAATAACAATTTACCAAAGTAACCAATAATTTTGGTTTTTTCTTGTATTTTTATTATTTTAAAAAGTTTTTTTAATAATTAATTTTTACGAAAATGTTTTTTAATTAATTCTAGGGTGGTTTCATTTGACTACGTATCGATTCGGTTGAACTTGAAATGTCGTCTCCGCCGAAAAACGTTTGCGCCAAGTGCTTTAATTCTCTCACGAAAAACTTTTTTGAATGCAAAATTTGTCATTCAAAGTTTCATAACATTTGTGCTAAAATTGACGATCTAAATACTTTTGAAATTTTAAAGAAGTTTTCGAATATTGTTTTTAATTGTAATAATTGCTTAAGTGCTAGTAGTGATTTAGTTTCTACAATCTCAGTACTAGCAAATGAAATAAGAGAACTCAAGAGTAAATTCGCGCAGTTCGAAATCGACCGCTCTATTGTTGATGCCAATCACTTATCGGTCATTGCCCCGCATAGTGGTGAAAATGTTGCAATTGTCAATTCGCAAACCGGTTTGACTACTTCTTTGCATTCGTCGTTCGCTGATGCAGTTTCTTCGCCCGCGTCGCCTGTTCCTCTGCATGCTGTTAGCTCTGCTGCTCTCTTCGCCCGCTCATCTAATGTTCATGCTTCAATTTCGTCTAATGTTGATGCTATTCCCGCTGTTCCTGCTGCTTCCCTCACTGGCCCATCACTTTTGTCACAACCACAAAACGAATGGGTGAATGTAAACAGGCGTAAGAAGAAAAAAATTAATAAGCAACCTGTTGTTATTGGAGTTGATGACAACAACGATTTGGAAGTTGTGGTGAAAAAGAAGTGGATACATTTATCCTCTTTTAAACCCACTGTAACTGATGAGAGTATAATCACATACATTGAGAAGCGCGCCGAAATTGGTTCGCAACATCTCGTTTGCTATAAGCTCGTTAAGAGTGATACTGTTCTTGAAAATTTAAAATTTGTTAATTTTAAAGTTGGTGTCTCTGCTGCCTTTTATGAAGAGTTGCTTAAACCCGAGTTGTGGCCGTCGAATGTGAAGGTTCGACCGTTTAAGTTTTTTCCAAAACAGGGAGAGCCTCGACTGAAATCGTAAATTCCAAAGCGCCTATTGCTGATTGCAGTTCTCTTAAAATATTTTACCAGAATATCTCTGGAATGCGTACTAAAGCGACTAATGTTTTATTGACACTCTGCTGTATCAAATTTATCGCAAAGATAGAGATGCTCTAAAAACGGGGTGCACCAGAGGTGGCGGTGTACTTATTGCTGTTAAAAGATCGCTCTGTTCACAATTTGTTGCTTTGCAAAATAGTGACACGTTGATTGATCAACTGTGTGTTTCCATTCGTGGCGCCTCTGGATTGCTGTTTGTTTGTGTGTCATATGTTCCTCCTCACAGTACTGATGAACTTTATTACGCACATGTTGATAATGTCTTGCATTTATCTGATAATTATATTGTTGATAATCACTTATGTGTCCTTGGGGACTTCAATCTTAACAAAATTGTTTGGTCTTTTGTATCTTCTAATAAAAGTTTTATACCTAATAATGTTAATAAATTATCTGAAATCTATGTTATTGATAGTTTTTTTTAGCATAGATCTAGTACAGATAAATTTTATTGTTAATAGTTTAAATAGGATATTAGATCTTGTATTTATAAGTAATAATATGAATTTTAAATTATTGGAATGTGTTTTTCCACTCTCTAATTGTGATATGCATCATGTTCCTCTGTTAGTTGAAATAGAATTTTATGAATTTTGCCTCTTCAATTGGAAAATTTAATTATAATTATAATTTATGTAATTTTGATTATTTAAATAATATGTTAGATGATGTTGACTGGGATGTCATTTTCAATGCAAATGATGTTCACTCTTCTTATAATTTATTTTTTTGTAAATTGTCTGAGATTTGTAAAATTTGCATTCCTCTTATGCCTAAAAAAATACATAAATTACCTTGGTACACCAAAGGTCTCAAAAAAATGAAAAATTTAAAAAACAAATTTTATAATCGTTATAAAGCCACAAATGATGTTGTATATAAGGTCAAATATTTACACTATATGAGTGAATTTAATTGCCTTAATAAATTTCTTTATAAGCAGTACTTGTTACGTTGTGAGGGTAGTATAAAGTCAAACCCGAAATTCTTTTGGAATTTTATTCAGTCTAAAAAATCTTGTTCAAATATTCCGTCTTCAATGTTTTACATTGACAAAACTTCTAATTCTGCTTTAGATTCTGCCAATCTGTTTGCAGATTTTTTCGTTTCAAACTTTGAACCTTCAGTTGTTGTAGATGATTCTATTTTCAGTAACATTGAATCAACAGTAGATTTCGGTTCTTTAATTCTCACTGATGAAGATATTTTGACAGGTATTGTTAAATTAAAAAATTCGTGCAAAACTGATGTTGATGGGTTGTCGGCATATTTAATTAAAAAATGTATGTTCTCACTTTGTCTTCCGTTAAAGGAAATTTTTAATAAATCTTTACTTGCTGGAGTATTTATTGATAATTTCAAGATTGCGTCTATTACACCTGTATTCAAAAGCGTCAATAAGAATGATGTCTCAAATTATAGACCAATTTCCAAGTTGTCCTCTTTGTCAAAACTTTTTGAAGGTATTATCAAAGATAAGTTGTTCTTTGCCATTAAAAGAATAATTTGTCCATATCAACATGGTTTTGTTGCTGGGCGTTCAACAGTCACTAACTTGGCTGTGTTTAATCAATATTGTATTTCGACTTTTGAACTTGGTCTACATGTTGATGTCATTTACACAGACTTGTCAAAAGCTTTTGATAAGGTTTCTCATAGCATCCTTATTGCTAAACAGGGAAAGATAGGTTTCCATTCTAGTTTTCTTAGTTGGATTAAGTCCTATCTCTCTGGTAGACGTTCTTTTGTTTTTGTTGATGGTGCTACATCTTACAATTTTTTTGCCTCCTCTGGAGTTCCGCAGGGTAGTATATTGGGCCCTTTACTTTTCATTTTGTTTATTAATGACGTTAGTGTTTGTTTTTCAAAGGCTAAATTTTTATTATATGCGGATGATCTAAAAATCTTTTCAAAAATTGCTAATCTTAATGATGTTTTTGAGTTGCAGTTAGAGTTAAATAATTTTGTTTTATGGTGTAATAAAAACCAATTATGTTTGAATTTAAATAAATGTTTTCATGTTTCGTTTTCGAAATCAAATTTTTTACCTATTTCCACCTATAAAATTTCAAATTCGACTTTGAAGACGGTTAAGGAAATTTTAGACTTGGGTGTTCTTTTTGATTCTGGGTTTACATTTGTTGCCCATGTGAATTACATTATTCCTAAAGCTTATTCTCTTTTGGCTTTTGTGCGTCGTAATAGTTCGGATTTTACGGATCCTTACACGCTTAAGCTTTTATTCAATTCCTTTGTGAGGTCCAAATTAGAATATGCTTGTTTTATTTGGAATCCTTTTTATGCTACCCATATTAATCGTTTAGAACGCGTTCAGAAGAAATTTATTAAGTTTGCTTTGAGATCTCTGCATTTTGTTGATCCATTGCCTTCGTACGTTTCTCGTTGTTTGCTTTTAAGTATTCAATCTCTTGAAAAAAGGCGAACTCTACAATCCCTTGTTTTTGTGTATGACATCATTTGTGGTAATATTGATTGTCCAGCATTGTTAGAATTAATTTTGTTTAAAGTTCCTAATAAATGCTTAAGGCGAAATAATTTATTTTTCATTAAGTTTCATAGATCAAACTATGCCATTAATGAGCCTTTGAATAGAGCTCTATCTCATTTTAACAAAATTAATGCTAATTTTGATATAGATTTTTCTGTTACCAGATTTTCATTTAAATTACTCTTGAATGAGGTTTTTTAATTGTTTAAATATTATTTTTCTAGTTTTAAGTTTTTATTTTTAATGTTATTGCTAGTCTGTAAGGATTTTTTGTATCCATAGACTTAATAAACTGAATTCAATTGAATTGAAAAAAAAAATGCTTAATTATGGTTTTTTTATAGTATTTTTCTTGATCTAAAACAAACTTAAAATTTGTGTTTTATTTTTTTCCCCATACAAGTGTTAGCCCGTTTTGGCCAACTTCAGGGCCTTTGCGGGCCGGGTTGCCGTTATCGGATCGACTTGAAATTTCAAACTAAAGAGTTTTTGGTGTATTTGCGTTATTTAAGCAACTTTCGAGAAAGATCGGGCACATTTTTTTTGGACAGCTTCTCTGCACAGTCTGTTCAATCTAAAAATAGATGTACAAGTAAAATAGCAATTTTGTATTGGTAAAAAAACAATTTTTTATCGTTTAGATTAACCGATGGAAATTGTTTCCGATTTCGTGTTCTCCGAACTTTTGTATGTGTTGGTAAAGTAACATTTTTGTTTGGTTAGATTTACCAAACAAAAATTTTTCTGTGTTGGAAATTGGCCCAAAGTATGGAACTGCGAATATGTAATATGTAATACTCAAAGAGAAGCCATGTTATTTTGGCATTATCTTAGGTTTTTTTCATTGTTGAAAAATTACATGCAATTAAATGGAAATAACCCTAATTATTACTCCCTGCTGCATTTAATTTTTGAAATACACGAAGTTATTGAAATTTGTTATCGGTACATCGACTTGAAATACTTTTGCAAATCGATTTCATACTTTAAAAGAAACCGAAAGGTAAAAATATAGAGATTTTATATATAGTACGATTACTTTAAAGTAATCGTACTCAAAATATTTTTAGTACGATTACAAGTAAGGTACTCAAACTTTTTTGAGTACAATTACAGTAATCGTATTCAAATTTTTTTTTATTACGATTAAAAGTAATCGTACTTAACCCTTTTTGAGTACGATTACAAGTAATGGATTACAAAATTTTTTTGAGTTCGATTACAAGTAATTGATTACAAAATTTTTAGAGTACGATTACAAGTAATCGATTACATATTTTTTGATTACTTTTACTATTGGGTCAAAAAAAAGTAATACCTGTGATACTTAACAGTAATTTTGTGTTCGTTAAGAAAAAAATTTTTATGGTTTTTTTGTATGTATTTAGTACACGTGGTTCAATTTAAAAAAAAAAAGTTATGTTTTTTAATATTTTACTGTTCTATATTTCACTAGGTTCTGATATTTCATATTAGGTTGAACCAAAATAAAAATGTAATACTTAATCCAATAAATATCAAGCAATAAAAAATTTTGTAATCAATTACTTGGAATCGTACTCAAACAATTTTGTAATCAATTACATGTAATCGTACTAAAAAAAATGTCTAATCAATTACTTGTAATCGTACTCAAAAAATGTTGTAATCAAAATTTTGAGTACGATTACAGTAATCAAAAATTTTTAAGTGTAGGGTTTGCAAAATTTGGTAATTCTTGTTTTTTCACTGTCGGTATTTTTTTAATTTACAACATGTTCTTAATGCTATTACAGAGGTGACAAATATGCTAACGAAAAGAATTAGTAGATATTTATTCATAGTCGATTCTTTTCTAAGAAGACCAATATGTTTGGTATTATTGATGTGTAAATCGCTGAACATTTCAAGCGATCAAATATTCATAAATTCTTTTTCAAATGGTGTTTGTTGAAAAATGGGTGGTTCAACATTTAATTGTGGTGCCTTGAAATTTTTGTATAATTGTTTTCCTATTTTAATTGTCGCATTATGAAATTTTATCAAAAATGTATCATTTCTAGTGTAATTATACCCCCACATTCACTGTGGCAGGGTATACTCACTTTGACACAACGTTTGTAACGCCCATAAAGAGACATGTTTTTTACTTCAAAAGTAAGAGCAAGTTCAAATATCAGCCAAATCGGACAAAAACTAGGGTGGGCACACATATAAAAAAAAATTAATTTTTTTTTATTGTTATATTTGACTGGAAATGTTTAGAAAAGTATTTTTGACATGGTCCGAGGTTCCGAAACCATATATATATGGGTCAAAATGGGGTCTTGAGAAAAAAATTTTGTGGATTCGATTGAAATTTTTAGAAACAGATTTTGGACATGGTCTGTTGCTTTAAAACTACTTATAAATGGCTCAAAATTTGCTTTTGTCCGAATTACTCAAATTCCTACTGTGTGGGGGTATTTCATAGCCGAAGATAGTCCACTCTCTAGTTTTTGTTTCTGATAAGCACTATATTGTTACAATTATTAAGTAAAATGATTCCAGGTTTTTTTCATCTATTTCATTTTTATGGTGATCATTGGTGAATTCGAAAAATAAATTAAGGCCTTTTAGTAAAGGTGGAATGCAAGTGTCGTTGCTAATATTGATTAATTCGTTTTGATGACGTATTTTTACAGAATTATAACTGTTACATTTATTAACTACAGCGTACATTTCCTTTTTATAACCCTTATATTAACTTGCTTTGGGCGGACATATATATATATAGTATATATATATATATAGTATATATATAGTATATATATAGTATATATATAGTATATATATAGTATATATATAGTATATATATAGTATATATATAGTATATATATAGTATATATATAGTATATATATAGTATATATATACTATATATATATATATATATAGTATATATATATAGTAGATATATATATATATATAGTATATATATATAGTAGATATATATATATATATAGTATATATATATATATATATAGTATATAAATTATCCCATATATCCCGTGTAAGAACAATTGGATTTTTTTAAATCACTTTTAAAAATTTGGAGTAAAGCTTAAAATAATGGGAATTTAGAAGAAATTTTAGGGGATTCTTCAAAGAATAAATCCATCTAAGTATCTGTTTTTTAAGGACTCCCCAAATCCGTCAGGTGATGGGCAAAGGATGTTCTAGTTGATGGTAAAAACCACCTGTGAAGCTTTGAACTTTAAATGTCAGCACCAGAACTACTTTTCATATATGTTGGCGCAGCAATTTAGGCTACATTTTTAAAAGCTAGAGCCTCCTACCCCTATATTTGAAATTTTATACAGTTTACCAGAACTCCTTTTAACATAGACATCAGGGCAAGTAGTAAGCTTCTAAATCTATATTTAAAATTCAGTAATCCACCCAGAAAATGTCCAAGGATGTACTTTGTGGCAGCTGTAACCCCGTGCCACGCAAGGCGAGATTCACTCAATATTCGATGATTACTAATTTAAATTTTAATCATATTTTTTGTTTTGTGGGCCTTTTATGTCCCATTCGAAATTCCGTTTAGATGTGATGTTGGCTAGAAAATCGTATCGTAAAAAATTAGTTTTGGTTTTCGGTGTCGCAAAAATAAGGAAAAAATTGAAAAGCTTCGGCCAAAACTTCGGCCATTTTTCGGAAAAACCGAAGCCGAAGCCGATTTATCGGTCGGGCTCTAAAATTTAATCGTTCTATTGGTTTTAATATTACATTGGTATAGGTTTGTTCTTTTGTTAATGGTATCTTAATAATATAAAGTAACATTGTTTGGTTATGCAATATGTTTATACTTGATAATTCTAATGCTTCTTCTATTGATTGAAAAGGCATATTTCCTCTGAATTAAGAAGCAATGAATTTATGATATTCATGTCTATTATGGAACTCGCAGAATCGATTGCGGCGGGAGTAAGACTCGATTCTGACGTTTTTCCTATTATTGAAAACTTTAGTAATTGTCGATAACAAAGTGAACGAATTCTGAGTAAAAACAGCCATTATTGAATTCGCAGGTGATTCGTAGCTCATACAATTTGACGTTTTTAAAATTCGTTAGAAATTTGTAACGAATCTGTTGCGAATTTCAAATTTATTTCAAATTTATCTCAAATAAGACGAAATAAAGTAAACTAAAAATAAATCATTATGGATGTTGCAAAAACGTAAGTTAAATCTAATATGCTAAATGTAATGCAAAATCATTAAATTCACTTTTTTTATAGAAAAAGAAACGGCATCCAGATATAGCCAAAAATCTCACAAAAGAAGCTCCGGAGGTAACTCAGAATTTCTGGCTACGTTTGAAGGTAGAGTTGAACGCTCTAGGACCTCCATCAAAAGATGTTCCTGAGTGGAAAAAGGTGGAAATGTGTATCTCAATTATCTTAGAATGTACTCAACTTTTCTTTTTTTGGTTTGGACTGATAGCAAATCTACGCTGAAGAAAAAAATGGTCCACAACAAGCGGGAGCAGATGGCGACAGGTGGTGGAGAAAATCGGCAACATTACTTCAGTCCTTTAGAGAATGAAGTTATTGATCTGCTATGACTGAAGGATTCCGTAGATGGAGTACCCAACGCTAGGAGTTTCGGCGTAAAACGACCACATACAACCAGCAACAATATAAACGCAGCTCCGAACTCAAATACAGTTCCGACACCACAGGCAACTTCGGAACCAGACCATAACACAGAGGAATCCGAACAGTTTTCTTCAGGCATAGCAGTACCAAATTGTTCAATGCCAGATGAAGGACCACAAAGAAAAGTTCCAAGGCAAATCAAACTTCTAAAAACACAAATAGAACTGCAAACTTTCCACAAGGAGGTAACAGAAGTGCTTGCTGAACTCAGAGACCAATCTGCAGAAGGGAATGCAAAATACCGCGCATTGGATCGAATTGGCGATCAGGAAAAAAAACGAAATGAGATTTTACAAATGGATGCAAATTAGACAAAGAGGCACAACAGACGCATGGAAAAGTTGGCGCTGGACAAAAATGCTACAAAAAAAAATTGTTCGAAATTGAAATCAAGAAACTAGAACTAATGCACAACGATTAATAGTTATTCCTCTTTACTAATGGTTTTTTTGGTTTTTTCAAATTTTTCTTTTATTTACTTTTTAACATTGCTGAAAGCATTCATACAAATACATGAAATACACGTAGTTTTATACAAAATTTTGTAATATTTCAATCCTAATTGCAATTGCCTGTTGCATATATCTTTCAGAAGGCAATGAGTCTACGTCAACGTCGTCAACGTTAACATCTTGATTGTGGTCAACATACTCTTCTTCGTGAATATTATACTGAATACAAATATTGTGCAGTGCTGCACCTACGTTTATAATTTGTATAGCTTTCTTCGGTAGGTAATGTAGTTGTCGGCCCTCAAAACAGCATCGGCACCAGTTCTTAAAAACTCCAATTGTTCGCTTGACAATATTACGGCCCATACTATGGCTTTTATTGAATCTGCTTTTTGGGGAATTAGGTTCAGCACTTCTGAATGGTGTCATCAGCCATGGCCATAAAGGGTATCCAGCGTCTCCTATTGAAATTTTATGTTCTATCAAGTTTTAATGCTCTTATACATTTTGCATGTTTTTAGACGTGATTTTTCGAGTTTTTCCAAATAGTTCGACGTCAACAACGCCTATTGCTAGAGCTACTCATCAAGTTTACACAAATCTTATCTAACAATCTTGTATTTCTGTCCCCATTGTCATATAATGATTTAAAATACAAACATGCATCGCTGTTTCCCCATATGGACGAGTCATGATTGGAACCAGGGTATCTAGCATCTATATATCTGATTCGTAACTTATGGTCACATATCTTTAAGCAAATGATTGCAATTACATATCAATTTTATTTGATTTGTTATGTTAATTTCAATAATTTTCTTTGGACTGTATTGGTTTAAATGCATATTACAAATTACATTAAACTGAAACTTACTATCATTGCGTTCAGGCTAAAAAAACCCTTTTCGATTATAGAAAAGATGTGCATTTTCCTCAGGCGGTTTTAAAATTTAGATGTGGGTACCATCTACGCACTACTCCCAGAATCCTCGACTTTTCATAAAAATACATTTTTGATTCTCTTTTCTCCTCGGCAGACATTCTTAACGAAATCCACTTTGGACACAATTCCTCCTCCAATATGTTGAATACCTCGGACAGTACCACGGAAACGGTTGGTTGTGCCAACCCGACATTAAAATCTTGCCCAGTTCCATTTTGGTACCCCCCCTCGGCCAAAAATCTCAAGCATGCTGCCAGTTTAAATTCCGGTGTTATAGACGACGATCTCACAACTGGTGGCAGTTTCCTTTTTAAAACATCAAGGACATACTTAAACGCCAACTTGTTGAGTCGAAATTGCTTTAAGAATCTGAAAAGGATGTTAAAACCAATTCGCAAATTCTTTTGATGTGTTTTACTCGGATAACTGAAAAACATCTTTTGCTAGACTTCTTATTTCCTTTCTTGTCTGCCTACAATTTGTGGTTTCGCCTTCAAATTCAATGAACTATGCAATTGAGTCCATTTTACAATTTAATTTGTGTTTTGTATATTTTTTAAAATTTCCAAATTCCCAAAGTGACATTTGTCAATTTATTTTCGGAGTTGGTTTGATGTACCGATAAAGAAGTTCATTCGCTCGGTTTCAATAATAGCTTACACCGAAAAAGAGAGTCGAATGCGAGTCGCATCAACTCCCGCCGCAATCGATTCTGCGAGTTCCATAATAGACATGATTATTATTTGCCCATTGAATGGCATATCTAATATTTATAAGTTCTTCTTTTATAATTTTTATTTTGTTATGAGCACTTTGGATCATGTTGTTATAAAGGTTGTCATATTTTCTAATAGCGTTTATTATATCATTATTTATTTTTGTTAAATTATTTATTCTTTCATTTATCGTATTGTTTATAATTATTTGATTGTTATTGATGTCATTAAGTTCATTTATATTATTTTTGATTAGTTCGAAATCATCGTGGTCGGGACTTCCGGCAACATATTTCCATGCCGTGCCATGTTAATTGCTCGTTTTCGCTTCTTAACTGTTAAGGGTACAATTGAATTCAGGATTTGTCGTGGTAAAAGTAGGGAAGGAATATGTTGGTTTTAGAAACGTCCTTATCCACCTTGGAAAGTATGTCGTTAAGAAAGTTTTCGTATTGTTCCAGATCTGTCGAGTGGATTATCTTGAATGTGCCGTCTTGGATTTTTGTTAGTTCATTGTCGATAGCAATCATGTGTGTCGAGGAGTAGTTAAATAATTGAAATTCGGCATGAAGGACAAGGAAATAAATAAAGAGTGATTAAAAGTGTTCAGCTTTTGATGTTATTTTTGTGTACGACCTTGCCTGATTCTGTTAGAACGCATGAGGAGTTGTCCTCTTTAACTATTTCTTTTCTGTATCTTGGGGACATTTTATTGCCTAATCGTTTATTTATTTTTACAAATATTATTTCAGCTGGTCGATATGTCTTAATGGGATATCTTTTTTTATTATTATATTTCAGGTCTATCTGCTGCTTTTCTTCGAGTCTTTCTATGTTTCCAAGTCTTGCCTGTTCGAGTTGTAAAGGGTCGGTGCTGACTGTTCTCCCGAAGAACATTTTTGTTGGGGTTTTACCAGTGGTGCTATGAATTGAGTAATTGTATTTGTGGACAGAGTTGTCCAAAAGTTCTCCGAAGTTTTGGTAGATATTTTCTACTTTTAAGCAGCGCATGATCTCTGACAGTGTCAAATGGAAACGTTCGAACTGACCATTAACAAATAAGAATAAAAGCTGATATCCTCTACTTCTCTTGACTTAATTATCTTAGCTTGTGCATATTTGGAGAATTTGTCTAATGCTGTGAGGACGAGATTGTAATCTGTTTTATAGATATCGATATTAAGAATTTGTCCGGGATGGTTTGGTACACTGAGATGCTCCTCTGCTATGTGGTGTCGGTGGTATGTTGGGAAAACTATTTCGAATTTGTAATTAGGTATGGGACCTTCGCTTAAAATAATTTGGTTTTTAAATACGTTCATTGGTGTTTCTACGCTGTATATTAAGTTTTGTCCTGAACTGTCATCGGAATTAGTTGCTGTTGTTAGTTCAAGGACTTTTTTGAAAATTGGATACGCGAGAACGATGTCTTGCGAAACAAGGGTGTTTTTGATTTTGTTGAAAGATTCTTCGACATTTTGGAAGGTGGTAAAGATTTGGCGGATGTCCGCTTCAGTTTTACTGAAGATGATTATGTCATCTATGTAGACGTAACATATCTTCCCGATGTGATCATGAAGTATGTCGTTGGAAGATTGCTGGTGCGTTCTTTAAACCAAAGGGGAGCCGTGTGAATTCGAATTTCCCGTTACATATTGAAAATGCTGTCTTTTCTGAGTCTGAAGTAGGATTTGGTGGAATCCGCTTTTTAAGTCTAGGACTGTAAAGAATTGGTTTTCTCCTAACTGAGAGATGACGTCGTTGATTTCGGGGATTGGGTGACGGTCGGATATTGTAAGTGAATTGAGCTTTCTGTGGTCTATGACTAGTCGATATTGTTTGTTTCGAGATGAATCTTGTTTCTTACTCACTATCCAGACTGGGGAGTTGTAGGGAGAACGTGAAGGTCTAATAATTCCATCGCTTATTAGCTTTTGAACTTGATTTTCAACTTCTGATTTGAGGGAGACTGGATAAGGATAGATTTTAGTGTATACGGGGGTGTCAGTGGAGGAGCGTATTTCGCCAACCACTCGTGTTGTATAAGTCAATTTTTCATCAGGGTCCATGAACAATTTTGGGTGCTTTGTAGTGATGCTGTTCATCCCATTTTTTTGCGAGGGAGACAAATGCTCGTCGCGTATAACTATTTAGTTCACGGATTTGGAGATTAATTGTTGAAGCTTAATTTTTTATCATTACCTATTTGCATGTAGCTGTTTTTAGTGAATATTACTGCGTCTAATTCCTTTAATGTATCGTTACCTAAGATTCCGTCGAAAGATTTTAATGATGGCATAAGATAGAATTTAATTTTGTTTTCTAGATTAAACAGATTCACGAAAGTGTGCTTACTTATTTCGATGTCTCCAGCTATTGATTTTGCAACGAATGTTTCATTATTTGGAATGGGGTTTTTTACTAAATTGGGTTGGATGAAGTTTTTCTTAGAGCCTGTGTCGACTAAAAACTTGAGGATGTTACCGCTCTACGTTCGGCACTGAAAATAAGGCAACGAAGAGCTTGTCATTCTAAAAAAAGAATGTCGCTCAGCTCTGTTAACTCAGAAGACAGATAGTCTTGAAGGGTTTGATCGCATTGATCGTATTGATCGTCTTGTTCGACTGGTATTTGGTCGTCGTATTCGTTTTCTGTTTCAATGTGGAATGTTCGCTGTACCTTGGGTTCCGCGTTAACGCTTGGGGGTCGTATTGATCGTTTGAATTGGTTCTGTTGTGGTCTGTTCATATAGTCTATTCTCTTAGTTGAGTCAATATCCATGGGTTCCGGACTTGGTTGCGGTTTAGGAGCCTGTGGTCTTTATGGATTACCCATTTGGGTGTTTGCTTTTTGCTGAGGGTATTGATAATTAAAATATTGTTGCTGTTGGTTTGTTGAAATTCGGTTGTTGGCGGTACTGATGATTTTGTGGTATATATGCCACTTGTGGATAGAATGGCATGTTCCTAGGTTGTGGGACAGATCTACTCAACCTAGACGGGAGTGGTGGTGGGCGGTTAAATTGAATCTTTTTTCGTGTTGTTTATTATTTTGGACATATACAAACGCCTTATCTCGGTAAGTTTGGGTCAAAAGGTGTATCGATTCGTTGCTCGCTTCCAAACAGCCTAACTTGCTTAGTATCAATGAAAGGTGTGAGTACATTTGGACATTTGGAAATCGCGCTCCAGTTTAGTGGAGTATTGTACGATTCCAAGGCTATATCAGTGTTGCCTACAATTTGATTTCTTAAATTGTTAACGATGCCATAATATCGAGGCGTACCTCTTTGCGGTTCGTATATCTTAAGGATTCTTTCTACACTTTTTTTGCAAGAGTTGAATTCACCTTGTTTCCCTGAGAATTCTCGCAAACTTCTCACGACGTCCGGTTAGAGAGATTACGATTTGGGTTTAAGGTGGTTTGGACCATGTTTGGGCCTTGACGTTGTAGGATTTATATCGCTATTTGTGATATGAGTGGCACTAAATCATTTAAATTGACAGTTCTAAGTGGGTCGTTTGAGGCGGAAGGTTCTTGGTTGTTGGGCAACCAAAACGGGGGGACGGATTAAATGGTTTGGGTTTGCCATTTTAATTAATTATTATGTAATATTATAGTTAGAATCAAGTTGGTTTTACTTAATTTATTGTAAGAGAGAGAGAAAATAATTCTAATTATAGTTTATTTTTTCGAATGGAATATGTACCTTTCTACTCTGGAGTGTAACTAATTACGATTTCCCTGCATTTTTTTTACCTTACTTATTTATTTTATTTATTTTTTATCTTCACCGTAAATTTAATTATTTACTATTACAATTTTGTTATATCTTATATTCTAGCTTAACTTACGATACAAATATGAATACGGCAAGGTGCTCCATCGTTTTTTGAGGGCATGACATCAGGGTTGTTGCAGGATTAATTCTCGTTGTGACCAAAATTTGGTTGGTGCGTTACACCTCCCGTTTACCGTGAAAGTTACTAGGGAACCTCTATTCTCACAGTTCGCTTAGTTGCACTCTTTTAGAGCACTGTTTTTATATTTATTTTTTGTTTTCTCCTCTGCACTGATTGAGGGCTTTTATTAGGATATGTGTATAAGGTTTTGCGTTTGCACTACTTAAGGGCTTTTCACTTGCACTACTTGAGGGCTTGTTGCGGAGATATGTTTATCAAGTTTCGCTTTTGCACTACTTGAGGGCTTTTCGCT
Source organism: Heteromyza rotundicornis (assembly GCA_951394025.1). Taxonomy (NCBI): domain Eukaryota; kingdom Metazoa; phylum Arthropoda; class Insecta; order Diptera; family Heleomyzidae; genus Heteromyza; species Heteromyza rotundicornis. The sequence goes on along the minus strand of OX596014.1, from coordinate 1,493,488 downwards.
TGCACTACTTGAGGGCACCGGTAACGCGTGGCTTTGTCGGCACTATTATCCTGTCTACAGTACTACTTGAGGACTTTTGTAGCACGATACGCGTTTATTTTATACTAGCATTTCCCCGTGGCATTGTCCACTTAAAAAATACAGACATTCACAGCAGAGAAGCTTGAATGTTCAATACAACTTAATACCAAAAACTAAGATATCTACCTTTCGAAAATAAAAAAAAAATATCCTATTCGCTTCCTTGGCACAAATAGGATGTTTTAAAAAAAAATTATGAAAATCGGTTAGCTAGTTTTTGCTCCTACCCGTTACAAAAAAAATTGGCGTTCTAATTTTAATAATAGTAAAGAAGATTCGCTCGGGCGCAAGTTAGAGAAATGTGTAAATATTTCTCAAAAAAAATTCGAATACAATTGCAACTTAAGTGTGTGCTGTTGCCAGCGATTTTAATTTCAAATATTTGAAATTAGACATTTGAAATTATGTCTAAGACAAGAAAATATTTTTAAAAGTTACGGCATAATTATTTTGATTTGAAATATTTTTTACGTTGCCACAATATTTATTGTGTTCCTTCGGTGGTGGTGGTGATGGTGAAGCCTGGTTTTTTGGTGATTCATGTCATTTGGAATTAGAGCAACGCCCAGGTGCGTAATTTTAACTTTTTTGGGTGATTCATTCAGCAAAAAAACAATACAATTTAAAAAACTAGAGAGTGGACTATCTTCGGCTATACCGAAGCTGAAATACCCCCACACAGTAGGGAGAAGTACCTCGAACATAAAAAAATGTCGTCTCAAGACCCTATTTTGAGCCAATTATAGGTGGTTTTGGAGCCCGGACCATGTCCAAAATCCATTTCTAAAAATTTACAATCAAATCCACAAAAAAAAAAAAAATTGGTCTCAAGACCCCATTTAGACCCTTATATATGTGACTTCGGAACCTCGGACCATGTCAAAAATACGTTTCTAAACATTTCCAATCGAATACAACAATAAAAAATTTTTACCTTTTTTTTCGGTGTATGGGAGCCACGCCCAGTTTTTATCCGATTTGGCTGATTCTCGAACTTGATCTCAGTATTTACGAGAAAAACTTGTACCCAAAGTTTCAAGTCGATATCTCCAAAACTGCGACCGCTATCGTGCGGACGGACAGACGGACAGACGGACAGACGGACAGACGGACAGACGGACAGACGGACAGACGGACAGACGGACAGACGGTCAGACGGACAGACGGACAGACGGACAGACGGACAGACAGACGGACATCGCTAAATCGACTCAGGAGGTGATACTGATCAAGAATATATATACTTTTCCATACCGGACACGCCTCCTTATGGGCGTTACAAACGTTGTGACAAAGTGAGTATACCCTGCCACAGTGAGTGTGGGGGTATAATTATTGAAAAAATAAAAAAAAAAAAATTTTGTAGGTCTTAAGATCGAGCAACGATTGGAAGAATATTTATACCCCCACACTCACTGTGGCAGGGTATACTCACTTTGTCACAACGTTTGTAACGCCCATAAGGAGGCGTGTCCGGTATGGAAAAGTATATATATTCTTGATCAGTATCACCTCCTGAGTCGATTTCGCGATGTCCGTCTGTCTGTCCGTCTGTCCGTCTGTCCGTCTGTCCGTCTGTCCGTCTGTCCGTCCGCACGATAGCGGTCGCAGTTTTGGAGATATCGACTTGAAACTTTTTTTACATGTTTTTCTCGTGAATACTGAGATCAAGTTCGAGAATCAGCCAAATCGGACAAAAACTGGGCGTGGCTCCCATACACCGAAAAAAAAGGTAAAAATTTTTTATTGTTGTATTCGATTGGAAATGTTTAGAAACGTATTTTTGACATGGTCCGAGGTTCCGAAGCCACATATATAAGGGTCTAAATGGGGTCTTGAGACCAATTTTTTTTTTTTTGTGGATTTAATTGGAAATTTTTAGAAATGGATTTTGGACATGGTCCGGGCTCCAAAACCACCTATAATTGGCTCAAAATAGGGTCTTGAGACCAAATTTTTATATGTTCGAGGTACTTCTTCCTACTGTGTGGGGGTATTTCAACTTCGGTATAGCCGAAGATAGTCCACTCTCTAGTTTTTTGTTCAGAATCAGTATTTGTACAGTATTTGTATATATTTCAGGGATACTCGGAGAGTGTAATTGCAAAGCCTTTTTGATTCTGAACAAAAAAGATTCGTGGAATCGTTGCTCCATCTGTTATTTATTTACCTTCCGGAAGATTTTCGCCTCTTCTAAGCCACAAATGATAAAGTCAAGCTGTGCAAAATGTAATAAAAGCTTCTGTGGAATAAAACATACGTACTTTTAAGTTTAATATAATAATTATAAACTTTAATCATATTTCATGGATTATATGTATGTGTTAGGGATGTCAATTTTCGAGACCTTTGCCAATCCCGGGATTTTCGGAATTGAAAAATGCAATCCCGGGATTAGTCCCGGGATTTGGCCTTTTTTAAATTCAACCAAAATTCAGTAAAAAAATGTTTTATTAAATCGAATTGAATTGCTTTTAATATACATATACTATAATATTTTGGAACTTGCGCAAATAATCTAACAATATTCAAGGTTTTTATTGGATTTTTTTTAAATTGAATTTATCACACCTATGATTTGGAATATTAGAAAAAATACTAATTGGAATAGATTTGGTCTTTGGAATCTTGGGTTTCCGGTCAGAGGCTTGCCCCTCGCTTTTGTCGCAACCACAAAACGATTGGGTGAATGTGAATAGGCGAAGGAAAAAAATCAATAAGCAACCTGTTGTTGTTGGGGTTGATGATAACAACGATTTGGAAGTTGTGATTAAAAAGAAATGGATACATTTGGCCTCTTTTAAACCTAGTGTAACTGAAGAAAATGTAATTGCGTATATTGAGAAGCATGCTGAGATTTGCTCTCAACATCTTGTCTGTTTTAAGCTCGTTAAGAATGGTGCTCCGCTTGAAAACTTAAGATTCGTCAATTTTAAAGTTGGTGTCTCTGCTTCCTTTTATGAAGAGTTGCTGAAACCCGAGTTGTGGCCGTCAAATGTAAAGGTTCGGCCGTTTAAGTTTTTTTCAAGACAAGGAGAACTTCGGTCGAAGATGTAAATGTTAATGCTGAGATAAGTGATGTTAGATCTCTTAAGTTATATTATCAGAACATTTCTGGTATGCGTACAAAGGCTGTTGATGTTTATTTGTCTACGACTTCATGCAATTTTGATATCATTGTTCTAGCAGAGACATGGTTGAACTCAGACTTTTTCGATGCGGAGTTTTTTGATACTCTTCTTTATCAAATTTATCGTAAAGATAGAGATGCTCAAAAAACGGGATGCACTAGAGGTGGCGGTGTACTTATTGCCATCAAGAGATCGTTATGCTCACAACTTGTAGTTTTGGAAAATAGTGACACTTTGTTGGATCAATTATGTGTGTCTATAAAGAGTACTTCCGGATTGTTGTTCGTATGTGCTTCGTATATTCCACCTCATAGTTCTGAAGAATTGTATGTCGCTCATGTCGACAATATCATGCATTTGTCAACGAATAAAGTGGTTGATAATCATTTTTGCGTCCTTGGGGACTTTAATTTAAATAAAATAGTCTGGTCTTTTGTTTCATCTGATAAGGACCTTACGCCTAGTAATGTTAATAATTCATTTGAAATGTGTGTTATTGATAGCCTTTTTAGTATTGATCTTGTTCAAGTTAATTTTATTATAAACTTGTTGAATAGGATTTTAGATCTAGTTTTTGTAAGTAATAATATCAAATTTAAAATATCGGAATGCGATTTTCTATTTTCAAAGTGTGATATGCATCATGTTCCTTTATTAATTAATATTGAATTCTATGAATTTTTGAACTCTTCTTTTAGTTGTAATCCTAAGTATAATTATAATTTGTGTGACTTTAATTCTTTAAATGCTATTTTGGATAATGTTGATTGGGATGTCATCTTAAATATTAATGATCTGTCTTCTTGTTATAATATGTTTCTCAGTAAAATGTCTGAGATTTGCGATACGCATATACCGACTAAGCCCAAAAAAGTTTATAGGCTACCTTGGTATAACAAAAAGCTTAAAAAGTTAAAAAATTTAAAAAATAAATTTTTTAATCGATATAAAGCCAAGGATGATGTTGATTGCAAGTTCAAATATTTACATTATTTGAGGGAATTTAATTTTCTTAACAAATTTTTATACAAGCAGTATTTGTTGCAATGTGAAGGTAACATAAGATGAACCCAACCTTTTTTGGAATTTCATTAAATCTAAAAAAGCTGTCTCTTGTATTCCGTCTTCAATGTTTTACTTAAATAAAGTATCTGATTCTGCTTTAGATTCTGCTAATTTATTCGCTGATTTTTTTGTTTCAAATTTTGAACCCGCGGTGGATATAGATTACTCTATTTTTAATGATATCAAGTCATCAGTGGATTTCGGATCCATGATACTCACTGATGATGATGTGGTGAATGGTATCATAAATATTAAGAATTCTTGCAAAATTGATGTTGATGGTTTGTCTTCCTTTTTACTAAAAAAAATGTGTGTTTTCTCTTATTAAACCTTTAAAAGGGATTTTTAATAAATCGCTCCAAGCTGGAGTGTATATTGATAATTTCAAAATTGCATCTATTACCCCAGTTTTTAAATGTGGTAATAAGAATGATGTTTCAAACTATAGGCCGATTTCGAAGTTATCTTCAGTGTCAAAATTGTTCGAATCTGTCATTAAGTGTAAATTATTCTTTGCTACCAAGAGAATAATTTGTCCTCATCAACATGGTTTTGTTGCAGGACGTTCAACGGTCAGTAAATTGGCTGTATTTAATAACTACTGTATATCGTCGTTTGAAAGTGGTTGTCATGTTGACACCATTTACACAGACCTTTCAAAAGCGTTTGACAAGGTCATAACATCCTAATAGCCAAACTTGCTAAAATGGGATTTCACTCCTCGTTTTTTAATTGGATTAGATCGTATCTTAGCAATAGGCGTTCTTTTGTTGAAATCGATAATGTTAAATCTTATATTTACTATATGCAGATGATCTTAAAATATTTTTAAAAATTGCGAATCTTAGTGATACTTTTACTTTGCAATCTGAAATAGATAACTTGTTGGGTTGGTGCAAAATCAATAAATTGTCTTTGAATGTAAATAAATGCTTCCATGTCTGCTTCTCGAAATCACATGTAATACCTTTTCAAATGTTTAAACTTTATGGTACACAACTAAAATCACTTAAAGAAATCTTAGATTTGGGAGTTTTATTTGATGCTGGTTTTACTCTTATTGCACATATAAATTTTATCATTCCCAAAGCATATTCCCTTATGGCCTTTGTACGTAAAAATAGCTCGGATTTTTCTGATCCATACACGCTTAAGCTTTTATACACTTCTTTTGTAAGGTCGAAATTGGAATATGCTTCTTTTATTTGGAGGCCGTTTTATGTTACCCACATTAATCGTTTAGAATGTTAAAAAAAATGTATGAAGTTTGTATTGAGATCATTGCACTTTCGCGATCCATTGCCATCCTATACTTCCCGTTGTTTGTTATTAAATCTTCAATCTCTTGAAAAAAGAAAAGTTTTTCAATCTCTTGTTTTTGTCTTCGACATAATCTGTGGCAATATTGACTGTCCATCTTTGTTGGAACTTATTTTATTTAAGATTCCCAATCGACATTTGCGTCACAATGATTTGTTTTGTGTAAGTTTTCACAGAACAAACTATGCATTAAATGAGCCAATTACTCGGACTCTTCTTGAATTTAATAAAATTAATAAAAATGAAAATGGTATAGATTTTTCCTCTTCGCGTTTTACATTTAAATTATTACTGAATGAATTGTATTGAATTATTATTTTTTAGCTAGTGTAAGTTAATAAATATATTGTTAGTTGTTTTCTAGTCTGTAAGGATTACTGTATCCATTAGACGTTAATAAATGAAAAATGAAAAATGAATAAGATCATTTTAAAAATGTGTCGTTTGATCTTCTCGAACAACTCTTGACCTGAACATTTTGTGGAACATTTTAATATACGGAATTGGAATTTGTATTTCATGTCCCGAACGATGTTCGATGTATTTTTTGATCCGATTTCCATTTAAACAAAATGGATTTGAGTGCTTTATAGTCTACTAATTTGCAAACAGTTTGGAACTATTTTTCGCTTAAATTTGTTGACGTAATGAAAATATGCCTAAATTGCCTTCACGCATTGGTACAAGTTTCTACAATGCGTATTGCATATTTTTATATGTATAACTCATATAGTTTATGTACGAGTATATCAATAAACCTTTCGCCAATTTTATTAAATTTTTTTCTTTACAACAAAATAAATAATTTTTCCAAACCAATAAAATCAAATGAAACACATTAAATTTTCGAAAATATCCGACTTTTCGAAGTTTTTTCCTGAATGCTTATCAACATTTTTTGGATGCAAAACTATGGTCCTTGCTAAAACTAAACCATTCAGAAAGAAATTTTTCATGATAGAAAAAGCTCCTGAATTTATACATTTTTTCTAAACAGATAGAATTAAATTGATTAATTTTTTCCCAATATTAAAGGCATATTTTTGGAAAAATTGCTCATAAAATTGCTCATTCGCACTGACTAATCCCGGGATTTTCGGGACTAACAAAGAAGCGGGATCCCGGACATGCCTACCCCACACACACTGTGGCAGGGTATACTAATTTTGACACAACGTTTGTAACGCCCATAAGGAGGCGTGTCCGGTATTCTTGGTCAGCATCACCGCCGGAGTCAATTTTGCGATGTCAGTCTGTCTGTCCGTCCGTCCGCACGATAGCGGTCGCAGTTTTGGAGATATCGACTTGAAACTTTGGGTACATGTTCTTCTCGTGAATCAGCCAAATCGGACAAGAACTGGCGTGGCTCCCATATAACGATTAAAAATGGTCAACATTTTCCAAGACTTTTTTATTGCTGTTAGGGCTTTCAATCCCGAAGGCTTTTTGCAATCCCGGGATTTTCGGGACTGAAAATTGCAATCCCGGGATCCCGGGATTTTTCGGGATTTGATACTTTCACAAGCAAAATGCATTTTAAAAAAATAAAAAAATGTTTTTTATATGTTTTATTGCAAAACTGATAGTTTTAGCTTAAATAAATAAACATAAACATTAATTTAAATTTATTAAAGGTACAAATTAATGAATTTTTTTATTTTCAGTATTTGAGTTTCCGTTTCTTTAGGAAAGACACAATTCAATTCAAAATATGCTTCAAAATATACTGAAATTACTTTTGCATCAGTTTTCAGTTCTACTTAATTATTTTTATTAAACAATTATTTTTTGTGCGCTCGCTAAGACTGAAAATACCAATTTTCTTTTGAAATTAATATAAATTTATATTTTCTTAAAGAAAAAAATTCAAGCACAAACAATTTTATACGTAATTTTTTTTTAAATAATTAAAAATTTTTAAGTTTTGTGTTTTCTAACTAATTATACCCCCACACTCACTGTGGCAGGGTATACTCACTTTGTCACAACGTTTGTAACGCCCATAAGGAGGCGTGTCCGGTATGGAAAAGTATATATATTCTTGATCAGTATCACCTCCTGAGTCGATTTCGCGATGTCCGTCTGTCTGTCCGTCTGTCCGTCTGTCCGTCTGTCCGTCTGTCCGTCTGTCCGTCTGTCCGTCTGTCCGTCTGTCCGTCCGCACGATAGCGGTCGCAGTTTTGGAGATATCGACTTGAAACTTTTTTTACATGTTTTTCTCGTGAATACTGAGATCAAGTTCGAGAATCAGCCAAATCGGACAAAAACTGGGCGTGGCTCCCATACACCGAAAAAAAAGGTAAAAATTTTTTATTGTTGTATTCGATTGGAAATGTTTAGAAACGTATTTTTGACATGGTCCGAGGTTCCGAAGCCACATATATAAGGGTCTAAATGGGGTCTTGAGACCAATTTTTTTTTTTTTGTGGATTTAATTGGAAATTTTTAGAAATGGATTTTGGACATGGTCCGGGCTCCAAAACCACCTATAATTGGCTCAAAATAGGGTCTTGAGACCAAATTTTTATATGTTCGAGGTACTTCTTCCTACTGTGTGGGGGTATTTCAACTTCGGTATAGCCGAAGATAGTCCACTCTCTAGTTTTTTTTCCAAATGTTGTCAAAAACTATTTTTCTGCTCACACCATTTTTTTATATTTTATGAGCGATGAAAAGTTGTATTTTTCTTGTATTAAACTTTTTTTATGGACTAATTTATTTTAAAATGTAGTCCCGAAAATCCCGGGATTAAGGAAAAAATATCCCGGGATTTTCGGAACTAAAAATGGACCGGGATCCCGGGATCGAAAGCCCTAATTGCTGTATTCGATTTTAGCATGGTCCGAGCTTCCAAGCCCACATATAAATAGGTAAAAATGGGGTCTTGAGACAACATTTTTTTAAGTTCGAGGTACTGGGGTAGAAAAAAATGAACCTTAAATTAATTTCCGCAATTTCGATTAAAAATTAAGGGGTGTTGGCGACTTCAAAATCTGCAATGATATTAGGAACAAAGTAGTCAAACAATGTTCTATGTGTACCAAATATATATATACTAGCTTATACCCACAGCTTCGCTCGCAATAATTTTGTTATTTCATGTTAACGTTATATGTATTATTTAAGCAATTGAAATAAAAATAGATTTTGCAAGTCATCCCTCTGCCCATTCACCTCCCAACACCAAATCCAAAATTTCAGCGAAATCCCTTGAATAGGACCCGAGTTACAGAGCTTTAAAAATTTTAGGGCGTGGCAGTGGGCGGATCTTAAATTTCAATAGTCATCCCTCTGCCCATTCACCTCCCAGCACCAAATCCAAAATTTCAGCAAAATCCCTTGAATAGGACTCGAGTTACAGAGCTTTAAAAATTTTAGGGCGTGGCAGTGGGCAGACGGCAAATTTCCAAATCAACATATTACCAATTCATTACCCAAAACCACATATAAAATTTCAGCGAAATCTGTTAAACACTGCATAGGTTAGGTTAGGTTAGGTATAAGGGTGTGTGGTACAAAGAGTACCATTTCCACTCGGAGGCCATCTGTGGCCCATTGTGAATCCCTTTTATTTTTAATATTTTGTGTGCGTACATGTAAAACCCTTTTCTCAATTTCCCTCCTATATTGTCAACGCACCTTTGGTCCATCAAGGATCCATTTTGTGCTTCGAATGAACTTTAGAAGGTCCGATACTGTAAGCTCTGACAGCTCTGTTGTGCTCTCAAAGAACCGGGAGCCGAGTGCTCGTTGGCGCTTTGTTTGTAGAGCGGGACAGTGGCAGAGGAAATGTTGTATAGTTTCTAGTTCATACTCATCTCCGCAGCTCCTACATATACAGTTGCGAGCAAAAAAATAGCACATCTAACGGTATTCATAAACATAACGGTAATCGTTCAAATGCGCAAGCATTAAAATTTTCAAGTTACTGGATAATTTATTTTTGGGTCAGCGAAAAGTGCAGAGCAAAATAATAGCAAAATTGGCTAAAAAGCAACGATTGAACGGTTATAAAAGGAATAATATTGTCTTTTTTAGCAGAATGGGACGATCCAAATATTGCTCAGACGAACTACGAAATATTATACAAACATTGAGAGAAATTGATAAGGACATGAATAAGGACAAGGATAACGACCAGATATCCTTTGTGGAACTACAAGATATCATTTGTGGGTCTTCCAACGGTCTGAAATGGGTAAATTAACCCGAAACAGGTGCCCCAAAGCGGTAACGTCTGAACGAATTGACAGACGAACCATCCAGTTATCCCAGAACAATCCTTCTATCAGCTCCATGCAAATCAGGTACGAGCTAAAACTTTCTGAGTTATAATCAGAATACGTCCAATAGAAGCCAAGTAATATCTAGCAAAATGGTTGGCATTTTCTTAGTTCTCTGTTCTTTTCGAGTTCAATTTAGGCCATAGAAGTCGAGACGTTTTGCAGTCTGGTCTGTTGGCCCATTTATCGTTTATTTCCCTATTTACCATACTGTCAATTATTCCGTATTGGTTGCGTATCGGTTGCTGAATTGAGTTGTCAGCCGCACTGATCTCCATAGCAGAGCCTCCCCTGGCCATCTCGTCTGCCTTGTCATTCCCTTCTATATCGCTATGTCCGGGAACCCAGCAGAGAGTATCCCGATGGTGGCTCTGCACGATTCGCAGTACTTCCCTACACCTCTTTACTGCATTCGAGTTGACTGTGTACGACGTGATTGCTTGTATGGCCGCCCTATTGTCTATGCAGATCATTACATTTTGTGTGCGTATGTTTTGATCAATCAAGGCTCTAGCGGCTTTCTTTATCGCGTAGATTTCAGCTTGGAAGACGCTGCTGGCGTCCGGCAGTCTGAAGGACTTTTGGAGGCAGCGCTTCACAGTAAAAACCCGCACCTGTTCCTATATCCATTTTGGATCCATCCGTAAAAACCGTGTCGTCAACGTTCGTCACCGTTCTGTTACCCCATTCTTCCCTTTCCGGGAATAATTTTTGGAACCTATCAAATGCATAACTAGGGCAGATGTAGTCTGTCGGTGCCCTTAGGCTTTCAGATTCGTGTCTTGTTCCTAGCTTACAGATTTCGTTAATTATCGAGGCATGTCCATATGATGCTTGTCTCCACATGCCGGCCTCCCTCAGTCGGAGGGCGCCTTTTGCGGCGCAGCTTTGTATGTACAGGTCCACCGATGACAGGCCTAGCATTATATCTATTCCCGCCCTAGGTGTGCTTCTTGCGGCTCCCGCAATCGATCTATCGGCTAGCGATTGCACTTTCGTGAGGAGTCCGAGGCGACTTCCAACATTAGTAGTGGTCCACCACACCAACGACCCATAGGTAAGGATAGGGCGTATTATTGCAGCATACATCCAGTGAAGGATTCGTGGTTGCAACCCCCATCTTTTCCCAAAGGTCCTTTTACAAATGTAGAACGCGTTGAGTCCTTTTCTAATTCTCTCCTCTGTGTTTCTTTTCCACATAAGTTTGTGGTCCAGAATGACGCCGAGGTATTTAGCTTCATTAGATAGTTTAAGTTCAATTCCCTCTAGCTGTGGTAATCTGAAGTAGGGAATTTTCGTCTTTCTCGTGAACAGTACTAATTCTGTCTTACATGGATTAACTCCAAGTCCGTTTAGTTTCGTCCAGTCTGAAATCTCTTTTAAGGCCGATTGCATGAGTTCTGATATTGTGGGCAAAAATTTGCCTGAAATCAGTATGCACACGTCATCAGCGTAAGCATTTATTCTAATACCCTTTGAGTTAAATGATTTTAGGATTGCATTTACTACAAGAACCCACAGGATAGGAGAAATTACTCCTCCCTGTGGGGTCCCTCTAGTTATTTTCTGGCGGTGCCCGTACCCCACATTGAGTTGATAACTCTAGTCTCTAGCATGTTGTGAACCCAATGTTGGATAGGACGTGGCACAGATACGTCATCTAGACCATTTAAAATAGCCTCTGTTGTCGATATCTAAAAATGCGGCTAACGTGTACTCTTTTATGTGTAGTATGCGTTCCACATGACCGACAACTTCATGGAGAGCGGTCTCAACAGATTTACCTTTTTGGTATGCATGTTGTGATTTGCTTAGAAGTTGTGGGTTTATGGAACCTCTCAGGCAAAGATCAATCAGTCTCTCCATCGTTTTTAATAGGAACGATGAGAGGCTGATCGGTCTGAAATCTTTCGCAGCGGTGTGGCTCGCCTTCCCAGTTTTGGGAATGAAAGCTACCCTAACCTCCCTCCATAATATCGGTACGTAGCCTACTTGCAGACACTCTGTGAAAATATCTAATAGAAGTGGTACTATATGCTCTAAAGAGTAGTGTAGCATGGCTGGGAAAATACCATCGGGCCCCGCAGATTTGTAAGGCCTGAAGGATTTTACTGCCCAGACTTTTTTCTCTTCCGTTATTACTGATGGTAACTCGTCTCCGAGCACGTTGCTTATCTGTGACCTGTTTAGATTGTGATTTCCAGCATCCGTGCAGTCAGGGAAGTGAGTTTCCATAAGCAGATCCAGTGACTCCTGACTATATTCAGTCCGTGAGCCGTCAGAGCTCTTTAGGTACCCCGGGACACTAGGGTCTTTGGATAGTACTTTGCGAAGTCTAGCTGCCTCATTGACATCTTCAAAGGAGCTACAAAAGAGTTGCCATGATTCCCTATTGGCTGTTCTTATCTGTCTCTTAAATTCATTAAAACTGTCTTTATACGTTTGCCAGTCGGCCTCACTTCTACTCAATTTGGCTTTATTGAATAGTATCCTTGTTATGCCCCTTAGTTGTCGTAGGTCTGTGCTACACCAGGAGTTACCTGGCTTTGAACTGGGACGACTGATGGGACATGACGACTTGTAAGCTTTTTCCAGAATGGTCGTCAGATTTCCGACTTTGCTGTCAACACCAGTCACTGTGGATTGTAAGGAGGCTTGAAGCTTTGAAAATCTGTTCGCGACTAGTGTTGAGAACAAGTTCCAGTCGGTCCTCCGAGGGTTTCTGTAGGGCTTAGGTTTCTCTTTGGAAAGATTAATATCGAAGAGAATCCGATTATGATCAGAGAAAGAGCATTTGTCGGACACTCTCCAGTTATCTACCTCAATATTATTATTTTCTGTTAATAGTGTTATGTCTATTACCTCTTCTCTAACCCTATTTTGAAACGTTGGCGTGTCGCCCTTGTTGCAAATTATTAGGTTAGTATTCAATATGAATTCAAAAATTGACTCACCTCTTGTATTAATGTCAGTACTTCCCCATTGTCTGTGATGCCCATTGGCATCACAGCCCATTACCATTGCCAATCCGTGTGACCCGGCATAACTGACAAGTTGTCGGATGGCTGTCGATGGTGGTTCCGTCTCCTCATATGGCATATAGGCAGATGCCAGGATGATGTTTTTCCCGGCCGGTTGCTCGCATATTACCACCGTCAGATCGTCATTACTATACTGTGAGAGAAGAAAAATGTTATTAAAATTCTTTCTTGTGACAATGCAGGTTCTGAGTTTACCTTCACTTTGTGAACAGTACGTTTTGTACCTTGTCGACCTTAATCCTTGAATCTGGTTCTTGACGATCCAGGGTTCTTGGATCAGGGCCACGTCCACCTTCTCATCCTCCAGGAAAAGCATCAGATCGTTGGAAGCTACTTTACAGAGAGTAGCAAATTAATTTGCACTACTTGTAGCCGCCTGTGGTTCTGCGCTTTGATGGAGCCTTACCTTCAGCGTCCCCAGACCGAATTTGATGCTTCCTGAGCTCTTCTGCAGCTGGGCGAAGGATTGGGATCAACAGTGATCTGGTAATCCTTGCCCAGCCCGTTTTTGCTCGTGGCTCAGGAGATAATTCTCCAGCTTTATGTACTCAGGTCGCGATTCTGTCTGGAGATGAGCTTCAGGATCGAATCGTCACTATCCGGCACTGGTTTGGGAACCCATATGGATACGAGTTTCCTCAGTGGCAGCCCCGCTCTGCTCACGATCTCCAATTGGGCTTCTGGCCAAATAGCGCCCAGGCCGTTGACTACGCGAGACAGAAATTCTAGTGACTTTCTGTTTCCGCAGTCAACTACCTTTACGCCTTTTGACCAGCCAGCCCCATTGAAGTCGAGCTCGTCATCGTCTCCATCACCCGCAATCATGGCCTGCAGTATTTTTGCTTCAACGATCAACCAGTTAGCCTGGGAAATCTTCCCGTCCAGGTCTGATCGATCGATGATTGCAATCTACAACTCCACTGGCGTCGTTTTTGTGGTGGGTTTCGCTTTTTTCGACGTGCGCGGTGCCTCTTCGCCAGATCTAGCCCTCTTTGTCTTGGCCTCGCTAGATCCTAGCTGCCGGTTAGAACAGCTTGACTCATCTGCCTTACTATCCCCCCTTTTTAACAGCTCTGATAGGGGGCGCTTGTGGTCGTCTTTTCTGACGGCAGTAGCGGGATTAGAGCGGACGGCAGGCGTGGTCGAGGCATCTTCGGATTTGGAGCGTGTTTGTTCGTATTTTTTCACGCTCTTCCTATGCTTCTCGACCAGCTTCTTGTCCCTAATCGATAGCGTTGACTGGTCTTTCTTGCCCATTGACTTCAGGTATTGTAGGGAGCGCCTATAACCCCCTTGGGCCTTCTGTTCGGCTGTTTTTGCCTTCGATACGGATGTGTCCGCCTCAAGGTGTGCGTCTACCGTCCGAGGAACCTCCTGCAACAATTGGGTCTCTGTGTCGGAGTCGATTGCACTGCTGTGGCTAGCCTGAGAGAGAACCATATGTTCTTCACTGGTAGCGTTGTCAATGCAAAGGCCCTGAAGTCGAGAACCAATGCTACAGGAGGCCGCTTCAGAGTCACTTGCCGATTGTCGACAAAGTGGAGCTTTAGTGGCGTGCCCCGCGGCACGCCACTAGAGCTGTCTTCAGTTTCGCTGTCTTCAGCTTCCCCCTCATATCCCGCAGTTTTTGCAAGTGAAATAGCTCCTTTGCATGTTGGCACATTTAAAGTAAACGACTACCCAAACACAAAATACACTGTAGGTGGCTGTAGGCCCTACAGCCACAGACAGAAGATTCTGGCAACGACAAGAGATTTTACAGTGTCACATACATTCCTAGACTAACAGACAATAAACACCTGAAAGACACAATTGGACAAGAGAACACTTCGTTTGCTCATAAGGCCGAACCAAAGACTCAACTAGGCCACACACAGGGTTTTTGCCCGGAGACTAAGGAATTTCTCCAGTCTCCGGTTTTTTTTTTAAATTTCTCCGGTTTTTTCATAGCTTTAGTAATTTTTTTGTTAATTTTAAAAATGTTTCTCAAAATTTATTTGGGTTAAACATTTGAAAATAAAGTACACTTTCTTTTATTCTTTCATTCGAGTTCTTTCTGTTATTTAATTATTATTTCGATTATTTCGACCGAACCAAGTGCTCTGTGCTTTTGGAAAATACCTAATAAACTAATAAACGTTTGGATATCAAATAGCTTTCTGAAATCTCCAACGTTAGTTCTCAACTTCAGCTCAAGTAGCGGTCTATAACATTCTCAACTTAAAAGGGCAAGGAATTAGCCATTTATAATATATCGTCTTCGTTCGAACAGAAATCACTAGTTCCATTTAAAAAAAAAAATAGTGTTAATATGTAATAATAGGATAAACCATATTATTTAAGACAAACTTTAGGGTCTAACATACGAATATAAGGATTATAAATTAAAGCTCTACACCGATAGTGTATTTCTATCTTATATGGGTAATTCACAAAAACTTAATTCACAAAAACCTAAAAACAAAAATTGGTATTAATAAAAAAGTTTACCAATTATTAAAATGAAATTGGCCATAAGAGCACATAACATTTTTTTCATATTTTTAGGTCCCGAATCGATTTCTAACTATTGGACCATCTCGACTGTATAATATTTATGTTAATTTCAATTTATAATATTATTTTCACTACAGTGGCTTACAGCTTATTTCGTGCACCCTAAATGTGTTTATATTTATGGTTTCCGCAAATTAAATAATGTGAATATTTGATATCATTGGAATGGTCTAATCAATACCTTTCCAATTAGGTGCTGCAAGAGGTTCGACCACCTGTTTCATCAAAAAAAGAATCGCTCATTCGAGAGGTATTGATTAGACCTTCCCTTTGATACCCAATATCCACATTATTAAATTTTGCGACAAACCATAAATATATACGTGGCCCAAAAAGTAAAATACAGCACTTTCAACATTTTGCATGATAAAAACCTTAGTAACATTGGAAAGGTCTAATCAATACCTATCAGGACAACTTAAGTACACTTCAAAAAAATCATGGCTCAAAAATTACCTATTTTCCGGAATTTTTTCCTGATGTATACAATTTTTTCTTGGGATGCAAAAAGTTGCGTTGTTTTGAAACAAACTACTTTGCAAAAGAAAGTTTTGTGATAAAAAATTCCCAAAAATTTTACAAAACCAACTATTTTTTTTGCATTCCAAAAAAAATAGTATACTCCCAGGAAGAAAATTCGGAAAATAGATAATTTGTCAACCCTGGTTTTCTCGAAGTGTACTTTACGGATTATTGTGATAGTCATTCAAAAGCTATTGATTAGACCTTTCCAATGATACTTAGGTTTTTATTATAAAAAATGTCTAAAGTGTTAAGAACTGTATGTCGAATACTTTTTTGGGTCACTGTACACATGTAGGATGCACGAAATAAGCCAATGTAAAAAAGTTCTTTGTTATTATTTTATTTTTGTTTGTTTGGAATATATTAGTTTCGTTTGAGACGTGAGGGATTCAGAGGTCTCAGTAAATTTCTAGCTAGAATGTTTGGGTGAAACATGAGCTTCTGCTTGTACTTCGAGGTAAATTTCATTTCATTTCATTTCATTTATTAACGTCTAATGGATACAATAATCCTTACAGACTAGAAAACAACTAACAATTTATTTATTAACTTACACTAGCTAAAAATAATAATTCAATACAATTCATTCAGTAATAATTTAAATGCAAAACGCGAAGAGGAAAAATCTATTCCATTTTCATTTTTACTAATTTTATTAAATTCAAGAAGAGTCCGAGTAATTGGCTCATTTAATGCATAGTTTGTTCTATGTAAACTTACACAAAACAAATCATTGTGACGCAAATGTCGATTGGGAATCTTAAATAAAATAAGTTCCAACAAAGATGGACAGTCAATATTGCCACAGATGATGTCGAAGACAAAAACAAGAGATTGAAAAACTCTTCTTTTTTCAAGAGATTGAAGATTTAATAACAAACAACGGGAAGTATAGCATGGCAATGGATCCCGAAAGTGCAATGATCTCAATGCAAACTTCATAAATTTTTTTTGACCACGTTCTAAACGATTAATGTGGGTAACATAAAACGGCCTCCAAATAAAAGAAGCATATTCCAATTTCGACCTTACAAAAGAAGTGTATAAAAGCTTAAGCGTGTATGGATCAGAAAAATCCGAGCTATTTCTACGTACAAAGGCCATAAGGGAATATGCTTTGGGAATGATAAAATTAATATGTGCATTAAAAGTAAAACCAGCATCAAATAAAACTCCCAAATCTAAGATTTCTTTAAGTGATTTTAGTTGTGTACCATCAAGTTTATACATTTGAAAAGGTATTACATGTGATTTCGAGAAGCAGACATGAAAGCATTTATTTACATTCAAAGACAATTTATTGATTTTGCACCAACCCAACAAGTTATCTATTTCAGATTGCAGAGTAAAAGTATCACTAAGATTCGCAATTTTTAAAAATATTTTAAGATCATCCGCATATAGTAAATATTTAGCAACAGAAAAACAACTACTGATATCATTAATAAATAAAATAAATAACAATGGGCCCAAAATACTCCCCTGAGGGACACCGGACGATGCAACAAAATTATAAGATTTAACATTATCGATTTCAACAAAAGAACGCCTATTACTAAGATACGATCTAATCCAATTCAAAAACGAGGAGTGAAATCCCATTTTAGCAAGTTTGGCTATTAGGATGTTATGACAGACCTTGTCAAACGCTTTTGAAAAGTCTGTGTAAATGGTGTCAACATGACAACCACTTTCAAACGACGATATACAGTAGTTATTAAATACAGCCAAGTTACTGACCGTTGAACGTCCTGCAACAAAACCATGTTGATGAGGACAAATTATTCTCTTGCTAGCAAAGAATAACTTACACTTAATGACAGATTCGAACAATTTTGACACTGAAGATAACTTCGAAATCGGCCTATAGTTTGAAACATCATTCTTATTACCACATTTAAAAACTGGGGTAATAGATGCAATTTTGAAATTATCAATATACACTCCAGCTTGGAGCGATTTATTAAAAATCCCTTTTAAAGGTTTAATAAGAGAAAACACACATTTTTTTAGTAAAAAGGAAGACAAACCATCAACATCAACTTTGCAAGAATTCTTAATATTTATGATACCATTCACCACATCATCATCAGTGAGTATCATGGATCCGAAATCCACTGATGACTTGATATCATTAAAAATAGAGTAATCTATATCCACCGCGGGTTCAAAATTTGAAACAAAAAAATCAGCGAATAAATTAGCAGAATCTAAAGCAGAATCAGATACTTTATTTAAGTAAAACATTGAAGACGGAATACTAGAGACAGATTTTTTAGATTTAATGAAATTCCAAAAAAATTTTGGGTTCAATCTTATGTTACCTTCACATTGCAACAAATACTGCTTGTATAAAAATTTGTTAAGAAAATTAAATTCTCTCAAATAATGTAAATATTTGAACTTGCAATCAACATCATCTGTGGCTTTATATCGATTAAAAAATTTATTTTTTAAATTTTTTAACTTTTTAAGCTTTTTGTTATACCAAGGTAGCTTATAAACTTTTTTGGGCATAGTCGGTATATGCGTATCGCAAATCTCAGACATTTTACTGAGAAACATATTATAACAAGTCGACAGATCATTAATATTTAAGATGACATCCCAATCAACATTATCCAAAATAGCATTTAAAGAATTAAAGTCACACAAATTATAATTATACTTAGGATTACAACTAAAAGAAGAGTTCAGAAATTCATAGAATTCAATATTAATTAATAAAGGAACATGATGCATATCACACTTTGAAAATAGAAAATCGCATTCCGATATTTTAAATTTGATATTATTACTTACAAAAACTAGATCTAAAATCCTATTCAACAAGTTTATAATAAAATTAACTTGAACAAGATCAATACTAAAAAGGCTATCAATAACACACATTTCAAATGAATTATTAACATTACTAGGCGTAAGGTCCTTATCAGATGAAACAAAAGACCAGACTATTTTATTTAAATTAAAGTCCCCAAGGACGCAAAAATGATTATCAACCACTTTATTCGTTGACAAATGCATGATATTGTCGACATGAGCGACATACAATTCTTCAGAACTATGAGGTGGAATATACGAAGCACATACGAACAACAATCCGGAAGTACTCTTTATAGACACACATAATTGATCCAACAAAGTGTCACTATTTTCCAAAACTACAAGTTGTGAGCATAACGATCTCTTGATGGCAATAAGTACACCGCCACCTCTAGTGCATCCCGTTTTTTGAGCATCTCTATCTTTACGATAAATTTGATAAAGAAGAGTATCAAAAAACTCCGCATCGAAAAAGTCTGAGTTCAACCATGTCTCTACTAGAACAATGATATCAAAATTGCATGAAGCCGTAGACAAATAAACATCAACAGCCTTTGTACGCATACCAGAAATGTTCTGATAATATAATTTAAGAGATCTAACATCACTTATCTCAGCATTAACATTTACATCTTCGATCGAGGTTCTCCTTGTCTTGGAAAAAACTTAAACGGCCGAACCTTTACATTTGACGGCCACAACTCGGGTTTCAGCAACTCTTCATAAAAGGAAGCAGAGACACCAACTTTAAAATTGACGAATCTTAAGTTTTCAAGTGGAGTACCATTCTTAACGAGCTTAAAACAGACAAGATGTTGAGAGCAAATCTCAGCATGCTTCTCAATATACGCAATTATATTCTCTTCAGTTACACTAGGTTTAAAAGAGGCCAAATGTATCCATTTCTTTTTAATCACAACTTCCAAATCGTTGTTATCATCAACCCCAACAACAACAGGTTGCTTATTGATTTTTTTCCTTCGCCTATTCACATTCACCCAATCGTTTTGTGGTTGCGACAAAAGCGAGGGGCAAGCAAGGGCTGCAGCAGGAACAGCATCATCATTTGAAATTGAAGCATGAACATTAGACGAGCGAGAATGGAGAGCAGCAGGCGATGAAACTGCATCGGCGAATGAAGAATGCAGAGAAGCCAAACCGGTTTGCGAATTAGGAATCGCGAAACTTTCACCCATATGCGGGGCAATGACCGATAAGTGATCGGTATCAACTTTAGAGCGCTCGTTCACGAAATCGGAGAATTTGCTTTTAAGTTCTCTTATTTCACCAGTTAAAACTGAGATTGCAGAAACTAAATCACTGCAGGCATTGATGCAATTAGTACAATTAAACACAATGTTCGGAAATTTGTTTATAATTTCAAAAATATTTGAATCATCAATTTTCACACAAATGTTATGAAATTTTGAATGACAAATTTTGCATTCAAAAAAGTTTTTAGTGATATTATTAAAACACTTTCCGCAAACGTTTTTCGGTGGAGACGCATTTTCAGTTAAACCGAATCGAATCGTAGTCAAATGAAGACTGAAATTTCGGAATTTCGTCTTTTACTGCAGGTATATTCAGGTCTCTGTGGATGTTAGTATTTTTTATATACCAAGGGGCTCTGGCAATTTGTCTCAGGATTTTAGATTGGACTCTCTGGAGTTTTCCCACGTTCGAGGGAGAGGCAGTGCCCCAGAGTTCAATTCCATATGTCCATATGGGTTTTATTATACTTTTGTATATTTGGACTTTGTATGTGAGATTTAGCTTTGATGCCCTTGAGATTAGCCAATTTAGTTCCAATTGCTTTAATTTGATCTGAGTGATTTTGGATTCAATATGTTTATGCCATGTGAGTCGGCGATTGAGATGCATTCCAAGATACTTGGTTTCGGAACTTTCAGGGACGACTTGGCCGTTAATCTTCAGAGCAGGACACGTGCCCCTTCTTAGAGTGAAGGTTAAGTGACAGCTTTTGGATTCATTGACCTTGATTTTCCATCGATGTAGCCAATTACTTAGAGTGTCCAAGTGTTTTTGCACGTATAGAGATGCCATGTCTGAGTTTGAGTGAGAGCACATGATAGCAGTGTCATCAGCAAAGGTCGATATAAGAGTTCTATCGCTTTTGGGCATATCTGCAGTATAGAGAATATATAGCAGGGGCGCGAGGACACTGCCTTGTGGTACTCCGGCCAGTATTTCGTATTTTCGGGAGACAAAGCTTTTGTATTTTACTACAAATTTTCTATTCGTGAGGTAGTTTTTGAGTAGACAGTGCACCCAGAGAAATCTTCATGTATTTTAATTAACACTATTCATGTTATATTTACATGAAAAACATTTGTACGCAAAACAAAAACAATTCCAAAAAACTACAACTACATTGACAAAAATCGAAGCAAAACGCACACATTTACACAAATGAGAAATTTTTTTTTCGAAAATAAAAATATATTCGACTATTCTGTCAAATGGAAAATTTGAAAATAAACAGAAGAAATTTTTGAATTTCAAAACAAATTTGTTTTTGTCGACCTGAACGAAAGAAGCTCAGTGGCACAGCGTGTAGATGCGGAACTTATAAACATTAGGTCCCGTGTTCAAATCTCGTCAGAGTTGAAAAAAGTTTTTTTAAATAGAAATTTTTAGATTTCAAATTCAGATTGGTCTTTGGACGACATGAATTTATGAAGCGCAGTAGCACAGAGGGTAAAGTGATAAACTCAAGATCCGAAGGTCCAGCGTTCAAATCCAGTTCAGTGTGAAAAGGTATCCATTCGAAATGGTAATGTTAATTTGAAAATAAGTTAAAGAATGGTAAATAAAAAAAATGTAATTAAAAAAACTTTTTCCGGAACGGGGACTCGATCCCCGTACTTCCGTTTATGAGGCCGACTGCCTAACCCCTGAGCTACCGGCAATGATTTGAATGAACGCATATTTACCAGCTTTCCCAGTTTAATGACAAACCTCTTCACACGTACACGTACACATATAGGAGTGTCATTTTTAACAATAGCCTCTTGTTAAAACAACCTGAAAAATCGGTTTGAAAAATATTAACCACAAAATTGGTTAAAAATTGGTTAATTTAACACGATTTTTTCTCTGGGTGTGCATATTAGCGGGAAGAATATGCTGTAGTTTGTAAATAAGTCCTTCGTGCCAGACTTTATCGAAGGCCTGGGTGATATCGAGGAAAACAGCGGAGCAATACTGTTTATTTTCGAAAGTGCCTTTTATTGAGTCAACAATGCGGTGCACTTGCTCAATAGTGCCATGCTTTTCGCGGAAGCCAAACTTGTGATCGGGAATCACTTGTTTTTCTAGAATTTTCGGTAGAATCAATTTTATTAAAAGTTTTTCGAAGACTTTCGATATTACAGAGAGCAAACTTATAGGCCGGTATGACGTCACATTACTGGTATCTTTTCCAGGTTTGGGAATCATTGTAACTTGAGATAGTTTCCAATCATCTGGGTAGTGACATGTTCTGAGAATCGCGTTAAATATGTGCAATAAGTGGGTTATTGCAACTGTTGGCAGTTCTTTTATCATTGTTGGCGTTATCAAGTCCGGTCCTGGTGTTTTTTTCGGGTCCAAGCTTTTGTTTATTGCCTCCATAAGTTCGTTTTTATACCCCCACACTCACTGTGGCAGGGTATACTCACTTTGTCACAACGTTTGTAACGCCCATAAGGAGGCGTGTCCGGTATGGAAAAGTATATATATTCTTGATCAGTATCACCTCCTGAGTCGATTTCGCGATGTCCGTCTGTCTGTCCGTCTGTCCGTCTGTCCGTCCGCACGATAGCGGTCGCAGTTTTGGAGATATCGACTTGAAACTTTGGGTACATGTTTTTCTCGTGAATACTGAGATCAAGTTCGAGAATCAGCCAAATCGGACAAAAACTGGGCGTGGCTCCCATACACCGAAAAAAAAGGTAAAAATTTTTTATTGTTGTATTCGATTGAAAATGTTTAGAAACGTATTTTTGACATGGTCCGAGGTTCCGAAGCCACATATATAAGGGTCTAAATGGGGTCTTGAGACCAATTTTTTTTTTTTTTGTGGATTTAATTGGAAATTTTTAGAAATAGATTTTGGACATGGTCCGGGCTCCAAAACCACCTATAATTAGCTCAAAATAGGGTCTTGAGACCACATTTTTATATGTTCGAGGTACTTCTTCCTACTGTGTGGGGGTATTTCAACTTCGGTATAGCCGAAGATAGTCCACTCTCTAGTTTTTAATCGCGATTGTACAAGAGGTATTATATGGGATTAATGTTGGTATTGGGATATCACCAGCTGTCGTGTTCGGGGTGAAAACGGTTTTTAGGTGGTTGGCAAAAGCAAAAGCACCCTCTTCTGCATCGCTTCTGGCCCAGTTTCCATTTGGCAGCCTTATAGGGGGTTCTGTCAGTATTGGTTTTTTCATATTTTTTGCAGCTCGCCAGAGCGAGTAGTTTGTTGATTTTGTGGGTGCGAGATGTTCAACAAATAGCTGGAATTCTCTTTCGGATTTCCTCTCAAGCTGCTTTTTTAGAATTCGAGAGACATTATTAAGCTGATTTTTCAGATTTGGGGATCTGTTGTTTTGCCAATCGCGACGTATTTTCCTTTTATTTTTTATTAACTGCTCTATGTCCTTTGGAGTGCACTTTGCATAGCTGCGAGTTAAGCTTTTTGGGATTTGGGCGGGAGTGGCCGCTGCAGCTGCTTGGGAAAGCAAGAGTGTGAAATTACTAACAGCTGTGTGTATTTCAACTTTCGTTTTTAGTGACACATTAGGGATAATGTGGGAGCTTATATACTTTCGATATTTGAGCCAGTTTGTGAGTTTGCTGGTCTCAGAACTTGGCGCATACTTTATTGTGGTAATAGTAGGCGTATGGTCTGATGAGAGATCTAGAGAGGATTCAATAAACAATTGGCTCCTTTTTACAGTTTTGAAGACTGCAAAGTCAATGACATCGGGGGTTTTGCTACTGTCAGTTGGCCAGTAAGAGTCTGTTGACAGTGTTCAACAGGAGCCTGCCCTTTGGCGATATAAGGCGAGAGCTCCAATATTTATGTTTGGCGTTGAAATCGCCGGCAACGAGATACTTTTGTCCAAGAGAATGGAAAAAAGTCTGGATATTTTGTGTCTGGGCGGGCAGTATATAGCTGTTAATGTTAGGCCTTTTAAGTATTCATCGAGAGTATATATTCTGTGCAATAGTTCTGGAGAGCGTAATGTTTTATACGACTTTTAATGAGAATGGCGGTTCCACCTCTAGCGTTTCCGCTTGGATGCTTTGTGTCATAGAGTCTATATTAGTGCAATAATTAGTTTTTCAAAATTTTCTGTGATATACATTTTATGTGTTGTCACAAAGTACGTATGTTATTTTTATATGTAAGTTGAAAGTTTTGAAAAATATGTTATAAAAAAATATAGTTGAAAAATATTATAAATATATTATGTAGATTCCTTCACCACTGAAATAAAATTTTTTATCTGCATTTAAAAGTAACTGACCAAAAAAGTCCAAAAACCCCCGAAATTATCAATGAACAGCACGATGTTTGCACGATGTTGTGTCAAGGGTGCTAGTAGGTGGGCACTTTTGCTATTCTGAAGAATCACAGATTTCTCATCCACATTTCACAATATGCTCGATATGCTCAATTTCTGTTGGTAAATCCAAGCTAGGTGATTGCAAAGTCTTACAAAACGTCAACGTAAACGGAAACACTGTCGACACCATCAATAGACTCACAATGAATTCACAGCTGATTAGAGATTTGAGAAAGTTCTCCACCCAGCGAGTTGTGCACATTGAAATCAGTCTACTAGATCTAGTTTCCTGAAAATGTTTTTTAATTTTTTCAGTTAAAACGAGAGTTATTTTAGGAGACATCTCGAAAAACTCCACAACTGTCTTATAGTGTGTTCGGACTGCGTCGAAATTACCTAATTTTGAGTTCATTCGTAATTTCGGCACAAATTACTCTTAAAATGAGGTAATTTCCCATACATTTGTTTAATATCCAAATTACCAATATTGAAGTAATATCAACAAAATTACGTTTGAATTGACGAGAAAATTTGAATACAACCCTGAAAATGAAACTTACCACACAATGAATTCACCTAAATCCAAACTGTAAAAAAAAGATTCAAAAAACAACAAATAAATTTAAAAAAATTTTTAAATAATGGAAAATAAAAGAAAGTCCTAAAAAAAAGAAAATTTGGTCTGCTTTTGATGAGCAGATTTTTGTCGAGTTCTGGGCAGATAAAATAGTGGATTTACGTGGTGCTCGAAGAACCTGGCACATTTATGAAGAGATGCGAAGCGCCCTGGAAAAGTTTGTTTGTTGTTTTTCAGCAGGGGAAATAAAAATTACGAATATGCCATTTTCGTTTTTTTCTGCGGCATTAAATTGCACTTAAATGCATTTCGTTAATACTCGTTAGTGCATCTTCAACCCAGATGTTGTAATTTGAAAAGCTATATTAAAAGAAGTTGCTCTATTCATTTTTATTGTTGTCAACAAAATAATTTTCTCAACTGTCAAAATAAAATTTTAAATTAAATTACCTAACACTTCTATGTAATTTCAAAATTATAAGTAATTTAAAATTTAAGATAAAATCAAAATAGTGCGATTTTGTATGGGAAAATTCGTAACTTTAAATTCTATATTTATATCGAAAATCTGTATTATATTGATAGTTTTTCGATATTTTATGTATTTTTTATTCATAATTTTTCGATATTTTATCGATTTTTTATCGGTAATTTTTCGATAATTTATAGAAATTTTATCGATAATTTTCAAATATTTATCGACATTTTCAATACCGTCCAATCATTCGCCAAAATAAGAGGAACCCCAAAATCGATAGTTCAAAAGCTACGACAGTTATCGTGCGAAATGACAGACGGACAGACGGACATGGCCTAATCGACTCAAGACGTGATGCTGATAAAGAATGGCGCCACGAAACAACTCCCATGAAATAACTCCCAATAAAAATGAAATAACTCCCAACTGAAAAAAATTAAATAAGTCCGGAAAAAAATTAAATACAACCGGAATGAAATTATTGAAATGAAATAAGTCCCAATATTATTGGAGTTATTGCAATGAAATATCTCCCAATTTTGTATGGGAATTTTTTGGGAGTTTTTTCATTTTGCGATTGGGAGTTATTTTGTGGCGCCATCAAGAATATATATACTTTTCCATACCGGACACGCCTTCTTATGGGCGTTACAAACGGTGTGACAAAAACAATAAGGGTATTCATTTAAAGTGGGAAACCCCTCGAAAACGCGCAGTTGCTTAAAAGAACTGTCAAATTTAATATATTTTGACTGCTCATCTGCACAACTGAATCGTTTCCGAGGGGTTTTCCTCTTTAAATGAATCGCCCTAATATACCCTTGGGCATTAGTGTGCAGGGTATAAAAAGGTAAAAGGGGTGTACATTTTTTTTCATTTTTATTCAACAAAAATATATTTTGTTGAAAGAAAAAGTGGTGTAACTCTATTGCGGACTGTATGCGGGGGTGCGCTGTTCAATTTCAAAAAAATCGAAAAATAAGAACCACTCCAATACCCATACCTACCCATACCTAGGTGTAGGGTATACAAATACACCAAAATTGATGAAAACTTGTGAAACTTGGAGAAAATTATGTTATTTAATTTATTTTTATTCAGTTAACTAAAAAAGTTAACGTTGAACTTATATTTCCTACTTCAATACATTGTCGCTATAGTATTAGTGCTTATTTATAAGATAAAATCTTGTCAAATTCATAAAAAAATAAATATGATTAAGAAACATAGAGCCTAGAGATTGACCCTGTTGGCAATCCTCAAAGTAATAAGAAGTAAAACGCAGGGGATTATTTTTCATTTAATAGTTTGCTATTATATTTATGTTCTCCAAACAGGTATGTTGTGTGTCTTGCATTTTTGTTTTGAAATTTTTTTTTACATTTTAGTTATAGGCGATAGTTGTTCTACGCTAAATATTTGCTTAAACATTTGACTTACTGTATGTAAAGTAGTTTATTTAAAATAATTTGTCTGTGCTAGAGAATTAAGTTAAACATTTTAGTTTTTCTTCTATTTTTTTGTTTTATAAATATTTTACTGTTCTAAATTAATTTAGAGTATGTTTATGACATCATCTTAACATTCATATATTGTTTCGAGAATGTTGACAGAAAATTTTTGGATTTTGTATTCAAATTAAATATTTCAAAATAAATGTGTGTAAAAAAAAGAAACCTGCATCACTGAATCGCCTTTATAAATAAAATGCGTCTGTCAAAACAAAACTCATCAACGATATTAACACAGTAATCAAAATCAATTAAATTTTTTTAAATTATAATATGCATATTGAATTGCAAATATGTTAATGAAACTAACGGACGGCTTAAAAACATACACACTTTAAAAATAAAATGTTATGGTAATTTTTTATATAATTAATATATACACAAACTACAATCGCATAGTTTAAGACTTTATTGGTTTGAAACTTCAGTGGTGAATCAGAATAGTTAAAACATCCAGTCTAATTTGTTGTAATGTTGTCACTGTTCGGCAAATTCAAACAAAAAGTTCTGGGTGTAGTTATACAGGTTTACGAAGCAAGTAGAAAAGTGAGTGAATTTCCAGTTTTCTAACGTAAATTTTCTACTTCCAAAATGATTCAGAAAGGCCGTTATGGGTATACATATAATATTATGATTCGAAATGTACTGAAAAACTACCATTCTGCCGTGCTAAGCATAAAATACCCATCTGCAATTTGCGAAATTTCATAGTCATTTGGCATTTAGTTTTACTCTAAACTTCACATATTTATACCCCCACACATACTGTGACTGGGTATACTAATTTTGACGCAACGTTTCAACGCCCATGAGGTATGGAAAAGTACATATTTTCTTGATCAGCATCACCTCCTGAGTCGATTTATCCATGTACGTCTGTCTGTCCGTCCGCACGAAAGCGGTCGCAGTTTTGGAGATATCGACTTGAAACTTTGGGTACATGTTTTTCTCTTCAGTACTGAGACCAAGTTGGAGAACCAGCCAAATCAGCCAAAACTGACAAACTGCCCATACAACGAAAAAAAGGTAAAAAAAAGTCTTTTTATTGTTGTATTCGATTGGAAATTATAAGAAATGGATTTTTAACATGGCCTGAGCTTCCAAACCCACATATAAATGGGTCAAAATGGGGTCTTGAGATACAATTTTTTTTTGGTGGATTGGATTGGAAATTGGAAACGGATTTTGAACGTGGTCCGAGTCTTTAAAACCACCTATAAATGGCTTAAAATAGGGTGTTCAGACCAATTTTTTTTATGTTCGGGGTACTTTTAAATGGATTATATTATGGGGGGTTTTCAGCTTCGGCATAGACGAAGATAGTTTTTACATGATTTTATTAAGCATAAATCGATGAATATATGCCTTTTCTATGATACATAAATAAATTTACAACTCTGATAACTGAATTTTGAATTTGAAAGAGATTCCTTGTAAACGAAGACAATGAAAATCAGAAAGATGACAGCAATGGAAATGAGGTCATTATTCGTCGTACCCTCACCCGTATAAATCCACCGTTGCGCAGTATTATAAATGTAAATCGAGATCGCTGATCACAAACCCGAAGTTCTTGGGGATTTCTTGGAAACCATAGCAGAGGTGTCCAAGAAATCCCCCTTAAATAGTTTCATGTTGTGAAAAAATTCACAAAAACATTTAGGCATAGGCCTAGGTCAACATTAACACGTGCCCCCCGAGACTCGGATTTTCCCATACAAACTGTATGAGAAAAAATAAATTTTTTGAAATTTTCTAAATTCGGAGTAAAGCTTTAAAAATCGGGAATTTAGTGGAAATGGTAGACAACTCTACAACGAACAAATCCGTACAAATTCAACGAATAAATCCATGTAAGAAGCGGGTTTTTACGGACCACCCAACTCCTTCGAAAAATCCAAATAATTAAAAAACTAGAGAGTGGACTATCTTCGGCTATACCGAAGTTGAAATACCCCCACACAGTAGAAAGAAGTACCTCGAACATAAAAAAATGTGGTCTCAAGACCCTATTTTGAGCCAATTATAGGTGGTTTTGGAGCCCAAACCATGTCCAAAATCCATTTCTAAAAATTTCCAATCAAATCCAAAAAAAATAAAAAATTGGTCTCAGGACCCCATTTAGACCCTTATATATGTGGCTTCGGAACCTCGGACCATGTCAAAAATACGTTTCTAAACATTTCCAAT
Organism: Heteromyza rotundicornis; assembly: GCA_951394025.1. Lineage (NCBI taxonomy): Eukaryota > Metazoa > Arthropoda > Insecta > Diptera > Heleomyzidae > Heteromyza > Heteromyza rotundicornis. The sequence continues at coordinate 1,464,328 of OX596014.1, read as the reverse complement.
AGAATACAACAATAAAAAAGACTTGAAAAATTTTTACTTTTTTTTCGGTGTATGGGAGCCACGCCCAGTTTTTGTCCGATTTGGCTGATTCTCGAACTTGATCTCAGTATTCACGAGAAAAACATGTACCCAAAGTTTCAAGTCGATATCTCCAAAACTGCGACCGCTATCGTGCGGACGGACAGACGGACAGACGGACGGACAGACAGACGGACATCGCTAAATCGACTCAGGAGGTGATACTGATCAAGAATATATATACTTTTCCATACCGGACACGCCTCCTTATGGGCGTTACAAACGTTGTGACAAAGTTAGTATACCCTGCCACAGTGAGTGTGGGGGTATAAAAATGTTTTTTGGTGCACTTTTTCTCGTACCTGAAGGAGTTGGGAGGTCCGTAAAAAACCGCTTCTTACATGGATTTATTCGTTGAAGAGTTCTCTACCATTTCCACTAAATTCACGATTTTTTAAGCTTTACTCCGAATTTAGAAAAATGATTTTCAAAAAATTTTATTTTTCCCATACCGTTTATATGGGAAAATCCGAGTCTCGGGGGGCACGTGGTAATGTTGACCTAGGATGCCCAAATTTTTTTGTGAATTGTTTCTCACAAAATTAAACTATTTGAGGGGGATCGTGGATTTCCAGCGAACAAAAAATTTTCTCCATACGATTTTGGACCACGCAACTGGTACAAGTATATAACAAAAATATAAAAGATGGACTCGTATTCGCAATCTTCGAGCCAGATTTATCTTAAAAACACTATCATACAAGAAGTTTATATTTTGGTTGTCAAACAGTATAACCTGTTAAAACAAGAAGTACTCTTTGGATTACAAAATCACCCAGGCCAATAAAGAAAATTGAGCGGGTTGTGAAAATTCAAATTATAAAGCTTGTTGCTAGACATAATTTCGCACAATTCTTAATGTAATTATAAAAGTTATGTAATTTAATGTAGGTTCAAGTCCTTCAATTATTCGCATTCGGTCGAGTGGTAACTTATATTCGTAGCAATCGTTTAAACTAAATTTCTATATTATCGCAAAAATCCCTAATAAGATAAATTCTTTGGTTTCTTTTTTACGAAATAAGGCAATACATATAACACCGTCCGACACTAAAAAACGCACATGATCGAGATTGACAGATTCTGTTAGAGGGGGCTAAAAAAAAGTCTCCCATTTTTTCTAGATCAATTCTTAAAATCATTTAAATCGCATTTATGCATTTTGCATTTTTCTCATGTACATAATAAATCTTCAAAAATACAGTGTTGATCGGATGTAAACTCATTGCGCTAGACTAGAAATAATACAGAAATTAAAATTTTTTTTTTTCATTTTTTCTTCTTTAACAGAAGTTTTTTTGTTTCTAGTCTAGCGCAATGAGTTTACATCCGATTGTAAAAAGTTTACATGTTTTTTAAAGGTATGTTTTTCCCCTATCAAATCCAATCGTAACTGTATTTTTGAAGATTTTTTATGTACATGAGAAAAATGCAAAATGCATAAATGCGATTTAAATGGTTTTAAGAATTGATCTAGAAAAACTGGAAGACATGGGTACTTTTTTTTTAGCCCCCTCTAACAGAATCGGTCGGTCCCGATCATGTGTGTTACCAAAATTTTTGTTTTGTCGAACGGTGTAATAAACCAATATTTGCATTACTTATTTACCAAAATTTAATCATAAGGTACAACAAAATTTAAATTAATTTAGTATTTAGCAGGAAGTATATGACTATGTAGATCAAGTACAACATGTTTGTACAGGTATAAATATATTTGATTTTTGAAAAAGATATTTTGCTATTTATGTTACTACTTTACTATTATAGAGTTTTTCACAAATTTCTCATGTTTTTCTAGGGCTTTTTTCAAATTTGGATATTAGTTACAGTATTATAAATTTTTCAATAAGCTCATATATACATATATATATATACATGTACTTGTATACTTATACATATATAGATTTGTTGCTATTTAAAACCTTTTTTCCGCTGATTTGAAACTACCGGGCGAAATATGTTATGTGATCCTGTTATGGGCAAGTTACGATTTTATGGGCACTCATTAACGTTATCCCAATAACCTCAAACTTTTGGAAGTGTTATATGCTAATAGGACACATATTCAGCCTGGTAATTTTAAATCTACTTTTTTATCGGACAGTCTAATATATAAGTATATATATATGTAAATATATATACATATTAGGGTGACAATAAAAAACCGAAGTTGTTGAAAACACAATTTCCACCGACAGTAAAAATTTTAGCTGAATCGGTTAACGTTTATAGGTCGCTATAGTTGAAAGTTTGTTTCGAGTAGACAGCTTATTTTTACCACACATACCCTGTGGTAGGAAATTTTAACTTTGACACAACGTTCATAACGCCCATAAGGAGGAGTGTCCGGTATGGAAAAGTATTTCTATTCTTGATCAGCATCACCTCCTGAGTCGATTTAGCCATATCCGTCTGTCTGTCAATCCGCAGGGTAGAGGTCACAGTTTTGGAGATATCAACTTGAAACTAACTTAGATCAAGTTCGACAATCAGCCCAATCACCTATAAGTGGGTCAAAATGGGTTCCTGAGATAAAATGCTTATGTTCGAGGTACTTCTAAATGGGTCATATTCTGTGAAGGATTCAGCTTCGGCATAACCGAAGATAGTTCACCCTCTAGTTATATTCGTGCGTGAAGAATTTTTCTTGATCTAGCAACACAATTTACTCTTATTAACTGTCGAAGAACAAACACAAGTCGAGTTTTTGGCTGACATTGATTTGAAGGAGATGTATTAAAACCATTTTTTATTGAGCTACATTTTTCAGGTTTCGATAGAAAGACAATTCAGAGCTCATTAGAAAGGTAATATAATCTCGAAACCAGAACTGGAAACGTTTTAATTCCAGGAACCGAAATCGGAACCGAATCCGATATTTTGGAAAGTCTTGGAACCGGAATCGAAACTGGAGTCAACATTTTTTAAATCTGAGAACCAAAACCAAAACTGTAACCGTTTCATTTCTTTGGTTTTAGTTCATAATTTCATAAGTCAAAAATATAATTTCAAAAATTAGTTTCAATTAATCTTATCTTTCAATTAAAGTTATTTTTTTTTGTTTGTTAACGTTTTCACTTTCACTTAAAAATTTTACCTTTTTTGCCTTTATGGAACTGAAACCGATATTTTGGAAAGTCAGGGAAAATCTGAGAACCGAAACCGGTATATTTATAGATCTTAAAACCGGAACCAAAACTGGAACCGATATTCGTTTCCGTTCCAGTCCCTGCTTCACATGTTTTGAATTTTTGACATTAAAGTTTGGCATAAATATCATCACACTATTAACACTAGATCATTTTGAAGTAGAATCATTGCTTGCTAAATTTCCTCTATTTTGATACTATGGTTTGTTACACTATACTGCCGTGCTAAGCATTAAATAATTATCTGCAATTTTTAAAATTTCATTGGCATTAGGCTCTTAGTGTTGCTCTAAACTTCACATATTTATACCCTGCACACTAGTGTCCAAGGTTATATTGTTTTTGTCAAACCGTTTGTAACGTCCATAAAGAGGCGTTCCCGGTATGGAAAAGTATATATATTCTTAATCAGCATCACCTCCTGAGTCGATTAGGCCATGTCCGTCTGTCTGTCTGTCATTTCGCACAAAATGTCGTAGCTTTTGAGCTATCGACCAAATTTTAGCATTCCTCTGTTTTCGGCGAATGGTTGAACGGTATTGAAAATGGGCAACATCGGATAAGAACCACGCCTACCTCCCATACAAAATGGCAGTCAAATTTCGTTTATCTTGAGAAATACTGAACCGATTTGGATGCGGTTTTTTGCATCTGTTCTGGAATTGGACCAGAACAAAATGGAATTGAAACAATATTTTTAAATGGATCAGGATATTCAAATTATCGATAAATATTGGAAAATTGTTGATAAAATATCGATAAATTATCGATAAAAAGTTGATAAATTTTCCTAAAATATCGATAAAATATCGAAAAATTATCGACAAAAATCGAAAAAATTTTGAAAAATTATCCATTAAATATCAACAAATTTTCGATAAAATATCGACAAATCCTCATATCTGCCAAATTTGTACTATTTTCCTTTATCTTGAGAAATACTTAACCGATTTGGACGCCGTTTCTTGTATTTGATTGGAAATGATGTCTGGAACAAAATGGGAATGAAACTGGAACGAAATGGAATTGGACCGGAATAAAATGGAATTGGAACAAAATTTTTAAATGGATCAGGAAATTCAAACTATCGATAAATATTGGAAAATTATCGATAAAAAATCGATAAATTTTCGTAAAAATATCGATAAAATATCGATAAAATATCGAAAAATTTTGAATAAAATATCCATAAAATATCGAAAAACTATCGATAAAATGTAAGAAAAAGTAGCTTTAAAATTAATATTATATAATAAGCAAAATGCATATAAGTATTTTATGCTTAGCACTGCAGTATAGCACTTTACTAAAAATAAAAAAGCTTTTTTAAGGAGAACTAAAAATATATATGGAGGGATGACATAATGTCAATGGCAAATGACAATATTTCCGTTTGATTTGGACATAACGTCAACTCATATTATGTCCGAATAAAAAGAAATAAGGTTAATATAAATTAGAGAGTGAAATATGTATTGTATAGTCGCTGTTTTTCATTAGATTGTTTTTTTTTTCGATAAAAAAAAATGATTTAGATTAACTTTGAAATGTATGGTTACTTTTAGTTACTTTTAGGTATGGTTACTTTTAGGTGAAAACGTTTAGTTTTCTCTGTATATCAACATAAAAAACAATACAAAATTTTAAAAAATAACGGACATTTTTTTTTTGTTACGTTAAATAAATTTATTTTCCAGAAAAATTAAATTTGATTACTTTTAATTCGTACAGTCACAAAACTTAAAATTTATGCTATCTAACATTATCTTTTGGTTTTCTAACTGTAAATGTGTATAAAAGTAATCAACATTTGTCGTGTTTCGCCAAAAATTTAATTTTTTTAAAAATTAACTAAATTCAAGAACATGTTTAATTACTTAGCTTTATTTTGCAAAGTAGTATGGTTTTAAACAGATCCACTCTGAGGAAGTCTGAGCATTAAGTACATTTTTTGGATCCAAACCACAACTCGATATCCGCCTCCTTAAGCAATAAAAAAACGGTAGGTCTACGATTCTAAAGTTCCAGTATCTCATGCAATCAATGAAAAAGACAACAGAAGTCATTAGAAAGCCAAAAGGTACACTGATAGAAAAGCTTCATAATATTAATGTAAAAATCAAAGCTGGGCATTAATTAGTTAATTAGTTAATAGTTAATTAACGAAGTTAAATTTTTGGTTAGCTTTTACCGTTTCAGTTAATTTCGAAAACCATTAACTTTTTCATTTAGTTAAGTTAAATTTCTTCGATTAACTAGCATTAGTTAACTTTGAAACACAAAAAAATTTTTTTATTATTAAATGTAAAAAATGTAAAATTTAGGAATTTATACTATTTTTGAACTGATACATTTAATTTAAAAATTATTTCACAAAACAATTAAATACACTTGCCGATATATTTCGAAGTATTTTATATTATATTCTAAACACAATGGCGGTCTCAGCCATCACGTGAGGTTTACATCGTCAGGATGTTTACATAGTATTTTCCATTTCTCAAATTCCTTAAAATGCCGAAAAACTGAGAACGCCATTGTGTTTAGAATGGCCTGTGATATTTGTTCTTAACCAAACTTTATTCGTTTCATTATTATTATTTAATACTCTAATAAAATTTGTATGCCTTTATATACACGAAATTTCGCTTTTGATAAAAATATAGAATATAGAAGGCTGAAACCAATCGAAAAAGGGTCTGTGAGTGCAGGCGTTCAATTGAATGTAGTTAAAATGTTTTGTTTATGTTTTTTCTCAAAAAAAATTTCTATAGAAATTTTAACTATTTAATACTTTTCAACAAAATTACCTTTTTAATTTAACGAAGTTAAATTTTTGATTAACTATTACTGGGTTAACGAAGTTAAATTCTCGATTAACTATGCCCAGCTTTGGTAAAAATGTATTGCGCCAATGCATTTTAAAATGGTTAAGTACATTGGAAATTTTAGCGGATTTTTTTATCAGTGTAATGTTAGATAGTATACATTTTAACTTTTGTGACTATGAATTAAAAGTGGTGTAATAAAATGTATATGAAAAGTGAATTAATTTAGCTGTAATAAAAAATGTGTGTTATTTTATATAATTTGTAGTTGTGTTTTATGTTGACGTAGAGAGGAAGCCATCAGAAAATACGCCATCCATTACAAAGTTAAAAAATATTTTTTTAAATCGAAAATAGAGCAATAATGAAATAAGGAAAAACAGCACCTGTACGAATTATTTGTAGTTATGGCTTCTCGATTAGGTTGATTATAGAGATTTCTTACATACATATACGTGTATTAGGGTGATTAAAAAAGGGTTTTCACTCATTTTCTGGATTACACCCCTCATGTGATAATTTACTAATAAAATTAAGGATGCGGATTGGAAAATCGAAAAAAAAATATTTAGAGGTCGCTCAAGTTGAAACCGCTAGCAAAAATTAAACTCAATAAAAAGTTCGGCCATTTTTAAAATGAAGGGGGTGTCGTAAAATTTTGTTGGCCCCAATCGATTTTCAAGCGGATACATTCAATATTTACCGTTATGCTTGAAATTGAGTAAAATAAAAAATGAACAAGTTCGAAAATATATATATCTTCAACCATTCGGATAAGGCTTTATTGATTTCCGCAGCAAAAAATGTATCGAAAAACTATCGATAATTATCGAAAAATGATCGATCAAATTACAGAAAAATAATTTCATTTGTTGCCTTAATAACAATTAACGGTATTTATGTTGAGGGAATTTTGGCATATTTCGGACCTTTGTTTTTGTTATCCAATTACTTTTTCAACATTCCCAAATTTTCATTTCTTCGCACACATCACACTATTGACATTTCTGCATGCCAAACCCTACATTTGGCATGCAGAAATGCAGGGTTATATTTTGAAAAACTTGTTTTTTACTCTTTTTTTGTTAAATTTTAAATGACTATGTCTATGACTGCTTTTTTTAAATCCCTTTTTCCCCCTTTTTACTTTTTTACCGAATGCGAATCTCTCATACACTTTAAGTATTACTTCAAAATATATCTGGGATACTTTCCAGCATACATGGTATTATGCTTCTTATTCCAAAAGTGCAATTCAACGAGTAAAATTGGACAATGGTCAAGCATTTAACAAAAAAATAAACGAAACAAAAAAATTTTGATTGAAAAAATAATTTGTACATATGAGAATTTCAAATCAGGCGTCACGCAATTACAAATGTAGAAGGTTTTGTCCCGATTGATTGAATAATTGGTGATAGACTGAAGGCGAGGTCCCACGATTGCCTCAATGAGCCGAAATTCTACGGAATTTCAAAAAATCGTGAAGCCAATCGTGTGAACTGAATTACTTTTCGGTAGAAATCGAATAAATGCCAGATTTAAAATGTTTTGCGCCGAACACAACTGATACTGGAGTCCCAATCGTGTGATCAGTTAAATCAAACATTGTCCCGATAAAAATTTTAAAATTGAGCAGAATTTATTCTGTCTCTCGAGCACCAACCATAGAACCCAAATTTTTGTTCGGCTACAAAAATTTTAAATGTCAGAAAAATTATTTGAAATTTAATAATATTGGTCAGAAATTGTTGAAATTTTTTTGCTGAAAAATAAATAATGGATATCGAGGGCAACAATTTATTAGAACACATTTTAACCCAGGAAATGGACCAATATCAACATATAGAAATTTGTACTCAGCGTCAACAATAGCCATTAATACTATGCTATTCGTTTTTTTCTTTGGTTTTTTCGATTTGGACAATAATACCGTGCACGAAGTATTCACGCATAATATTCCAGCCAGTTTTCGCTTGTTCCGCACAAAAAAGTTTCTTTTTGTGTTTTTATGCATTTTAATTTTTTGAGTAAAATTATTTGAAATTTATTTTGAAGTGAAATTTTTTTAATCGGCACAATTTAAAGACAATCGTGTGACCAGTTTAAAATTCGTTCGGTGCATATTTGATTGGAAAGAATTTGAGACGACAAAATTTGTCGCAATAGAGGTAATCGTGTGATTTAATAAAAACATATCTGCTTTTCTGCTCAATTTTGAGCAAATGGGGGCCGAACAGATTGTTCACTGATCGGCGCATTTGGGGCAATCGTAGGACCTCGCCTTGACTCATCACCGCCCAACGCAAACCGTTGAACCTAATGTTTTGCAATTTTTTATGTTATGCTCTGGTGTTCTGGGGGTGTACGAAAAGGTTTACGGGAGGGTACTTTCACAACTAGTATATATATATACTAGTACTATATATACATATATATATATATAGTCCACCCAAAGCAATTTAATATAAGGGTTATAAAAAGCTAAAGTTAATTTAAATTTTTTAAATTTAAATTAAAAGTCTTGAGTGTTAATTTTGAAAGACGATGCGGGAACCATTGGACACATAGTAGAATGCTCAGACTAGTACCAACATTTTTCTTACTTTATCGACTAAAAAGTTAGTCCCTGAAATCAAAACAATTAATGGTCACCCTAATATGTGTTGAAAACGCGATTTCCAGCGCCTAAAATGTTCATTTGGGTATCAACTATCACCAGTAAAAATGTTAGCTAAAACAGTTGAGGATTCTAAAAGTGGAAGTTTGCTCCGATTAGCCAGTATATTTATACCACCACACAGACTGTGGCAGGGTATACTAACTATGCGTGTCCGGTATGGAAAAGTATATGTATTCTTGATCAGCATCACCTCTTGAGTCGATTTATCCATGTCCGTCCTTCTGTCCGTCCGCACTATAGCGGTCGCAGTTATTTAGATATTGACTCGAAACATTGGGTACATGTTCTTCCCTTTAATACTGAGATCAAGTTCGAGAATCCGCCAAATTGGACCAAACCCGGACGTGGCTCCCATATAACGAAAACATTTTCCAAGTCTTTTTTATTGCTGTAGAAATGTTTAGAAATGGATTTTAAATATGGTCAGAGCTTCCAAATACATATAAAAATGGGTCAAAATGGGGTCTTGAGACAAAATTTTTTTATGTTTGAGGTACTTCTAAATGGATTATACTGTGTGGTTGTTCGGCTATGCCGAAGCTGAAATACCCCCTCTTTCTAGTTTTATTTTCACGAATATAACACGAATCGCACACAAAATTGTTGGTAATTGGAGTTAAATGCAGAAAATTTGCCATTTAAATTCCAATTTACTATGGGAAAACGGAAATTGTGAATGAAAATTAACTTAAGTTCAACTTAAATGTGCACTCTGAAATTGGTCCTAAGAGAACAATTAATTGGTACAACAAAGAAACCGCATGTAGAGGCCTATAAACCTTAACCGAATTAGCTGATTACTGGTGGTATTCAAAGAAATTAACACTTCATTACTTTCCCATACAAAAAATTGTCACTTTAATGTATATATACTTGTAGATATATTTTCTTTCATACTTTGGTAACATTGCATTATATGTATGTGTTAAGTTTTTTTTGTTCAACTTTATTAATTTAAAATTTATATAACTAATGAAGAAAATACGATTTTCTTAGGCAGAGCGAAAAATGCAGTTTTTCTGTATTTTTTTTTTGTTTGTTTTGGAATATCTACGTTTGTCTTTTATAAGCACAACACAGATATTAAGTTATACCATACCATAATTATGTATTATTACATTAAAATCGTTTTAAAAAAATGTTTGCAATTCGTTAGAATATTTTAGTAATATCATTCATCTAGTTTAATCTATATTATGTCTATATCGACGTAATCGGGCACTGTTTTCGAGTTTCGGAGCACCTGGTGGAGGTGTTATATTATTACGTATAGTTTTTTCCGCAGAATTTAAGTCTTTAACCATATTGTATAATAACTCATCTTCGCTGTATTTGGATTGCTCTGCTTGACCGATGCGGCTACTACTGCTAACGACGACCGGTGCAATTGTTGTTGGCGCATGATCCTCACCATTATTCAAAAGATTGCCACCATTATGTGCTATCTGCGGTGTAACATATTGTTCTTCGCTGTTATCAGATAGCTGTTCCTCAAATTGACCAAGCATGAGAGTGGGTATGCCTCGGGTTCTATACCATACCAACAAATAGTTATAACAAAAAGAAGATAAAAACTGTAACGTCGTTGCAAAAATGAAATTTATCATCGACATACCGACTAGCATTTCTGGAACGTGGACGCGTAAAACGCAAACTCAATTGCGCCGGATCAGTAACGTATTTATTCGCTGATTCACGTCGTCGTCTCAACGCTAAAAGGTTAATATCGGCATTGATAGTGAAGAAAATTATATAATTGTTTTTTCAAATTAGTTTTCACACAAATCAAAATGAGAAACTTAATTTTTTTTAAATAATTGTATTAGATGAAAAGCAAACTAGATTTAACAAACTGTTAAATTAAATAGAGCCTACAGAGCTGGGCACAAAATCGTTAGTTAATTTTAAGTTAATTAACAAAGTTATATTTTTTAAACTTTTACGTTCAGCTCGAAGCTTCTCAAGTTTCGTTAAATTTTTTGCGCTAACTCTAGTTTGTTAGCTATAAATTAGCTATAGATATTATCTAAGTACGTACACTCAAAAAGATGTTGGTTGAATTTGAAGGAGATAACACTTTCAGTTACAGTAAAAAAAACACTTTGTGTGCATGTTGGAAATCTTAGTAAAATAACAAAAATTCCATACCAGGAATTTCAAATACTTTGGGTGTATTTGTATATTTTAAATTGAATTAGCGTATATGGTTTTTTGAGTTCAATATTTTACAAATATCTATAGGAGTATTAAAGTTGTCCAATTTGTATGCGTTTGTATGAAAATAAATACAAAATTACAAACAAAATTTCACTTTGGAAAAAATTGTTTTTTTTTTAGAAAAAATTATTTTTAATTTTTGTCAACTTTTTTACGGAATTGACGAATTAGCTTTAACGATTTTCAATTGAACGAAGGTAATTTTTTGGTAAATGATGCCCAGCTAGGACTGTATAGCTCATAGTGCATGATCGTATTTTTTTTTAAACAAACCTGGAGTCAACTCCGTCATATCAGGATTTTGAAATCCAACAAGGGTAACACAGCCATTTTTGCTATTATTGGTACCATCAACCACATTAGCACTAGTTTGTGAACTATAATTATTAATATTATTATGTTGTTGTTTTTGAGCTATTGCAATGGTTGTAGCTGGCATTGACGCTGTTGATGGTGTTGATGATGTCGTTGCATCACAACCAGCTCCTGCTAAACATTTGGACTGATGTAGAGTTGGATTTAGAATTGGAATTTTGCTGGCAGCCAGCCCAGCCGTAACGGTAACTCCACCAACGCAGGTACCAGCAAGAGCTGTTGTCATGGTTGTTGTTGCATTCAAATCACCCAGTTTCATATTTTCAGATACCTCATTGTCCATACAACCAACATTTTTTGTACATTGTCTATTAATATTGTTGCAATAACTTGAAATGGGTTTCATAGTAATAAGCTGCTGTGGTATAGCCTTTAATGTCGCTATGTTGGAAGGCGCTGTAGTAGTACCAATTACACCGATAGTCTCCGCAATACCATTATTACTATTATTATTCGATTTACTATCATTATTAGGAAGAATTGAAATCACTGCAGTTTCTGGTGCAATATTATCACCGATTATTGGCACAACCTCCTTATTATCACCATCAAAAAAGACGTATGCACCGTCATCATCAATTTTGTGTGAGCAAGTCATGTTTTTAGGTGTTGTATGTACTACTGTTGTTTGTCTACCAGTTGCGTTTGCATTGTACATCATTTGCTGATGGATTTCACTAGTGTTGCCTCCAATGCATTGTTGCTGTTCTTCACTTTGATTTAAATGGTAGTTACAATTTCTTCCTACTGACGGTTGTGCATTAATTTTGCTTAAGGTATTATCGATAGTTTCTGGGTCCCCCGATTTTCCTATTGCAGCTAAGACATCATAATAAATAGATTCGTCATTATTAGAATTATCTGCAAAACAACCGCCAAAGTAATTATATAGATATCAATAGATGTTAATAGTGCACTTCAACGTACAAGTTTTTATAATTACCTTTTGGTATGACGCGTATTTCTAAACGTCCGCTTACACAGCCCTCGTCCTGCGGCGTTCCCTCGTTATCACAAGCAATATTAGCATTCGGTAGACGCTGTAAGCAATGCTTGCCATGTTCACTTTCAACGTTTGGCATTGTTGTAGTTGCAATGCACCATGGCAAAAATTTTATCCGTTCAGATGAGTGAAAAGGAGCAGATGCGTTAAATTTTTCGTCTGCCGTTTTATCTTGTTGATTAGGTTCAACCAAAATATCCGGTAATGATACATTAGGCAGACTTCGGCGATGTTTACTTATTTCTAAAATGTGCGTACCAATCCCAGGGCCTGTGCTAGTAAAACCACTTGTCACTCCGTCACATCCGCCGACTTTTGTAGTTGTAGCGACTTCAGCTGCTTCAGAAACTACTTCTCGTACGCACACATTTCGAACGATGTCCATGCGGTAAATCTAAAAAAATTTATATATATAATGTATTATCAAGGCCATATTTGGGGGGGGAGGGGGTGTACGGGTCCGGAATCGCCCAACACCCTCAAAATGGTTGTCCTTAAAAAAATATATTGAGAAAAATGACAACTATATTTTGATATATCTTCTCAGTGGTTCGTACAACAAGCACTATGAAGCACTTTTTAAGCGTTTTTATTTTCAAAAAACCAAAATTATTTGCTGCCAACAAAAAACGAAAAAAAATTATTGGAAATTCGAAATTTCAAAAAAAAATGCCCAGAACTTGTCCTCTACATATTGAATGTTGTAGGCCTACTAAAATAAAAAAAACTAGAGAGTGAACTATCGTCGACTATGCCAAAGCTGAAATACCCCCACACAGTAGGAATTTAGAAGTACCTCGGACATAAAAAAATTTGGTCTCAATACCCCATTTTGAGGTGCTTTTGGAGCCTCGGACCATGTCCAAAATCAATTTTTGGCGACGGCTCTGTATATTATAGAAATGCTTTTAAATGTTTTCAATGTTTTTCCGGAATCCCATCTTAATTGTACCATATTTTATTATTATTGTTTACTCGTACATTTGCCTGTGCCCAAGCACGATTAAAACCCGCAGTAAATTCTCTTTGCGTAGCTTCGTGTACTCTGCCAAATTTTTCAATTTCATAATCAAAATAAATCCGTCTCCTTTGCATGTGATTTTATAGATCAGATTAGATTTGTCCATGTCGTCAATTTTAGATTTTGTTTTGCTGTAGATATTTCTTAGAGTGTTGTGAGATTTTGGTGCGAGTTGAAAGTTGTTTTTGTTGTACAGGTCTGTTTTTTTAATTTTTCCGTGAACCCTTCTACATATGTTACTCCTTTGTATATTAGTGGTTTTTTAACATTATTGGTGTCCGTGCCCCTGCTTTCCCTAAGCAGTCGTGTTATTGTTGTTTTCGGAAAGTCGTTTTTGAGTAAAATATGTTTAATTTTGTGTTTGTTGTCTGTGTGGAAAATGTCGTCGCTGATATTTAGAACCCTGTAGAACCCTGTTTATGATGTAGGCCAAAGCCTACAAAAATTATAAAATTATATATAATAAGGCCGAAAAACCCCAACAACTGTTGCAACAATATTTTAAGTTTAATTCGACAAAGAAAACATATTTAATAAATATTACATTAAACAAAACAAATAATATTTAAATTAATATATAAATTAATATAGTCAAACAAAAAGTAATTCTTTTTAAATTAGATTGATCGAACAAATTATTTCTTTTACCACGCTGAATCCGAATATAAACATAAAATTCTGCCAGCTCCAATTCATGCTAAACACGAAAAACTTACTTTCAGTGGTTTTAGTATTATAGCGGGAACGGATACACCAATAGTTGTTTAAATTTATTAAAATTGGTGTCCATTCAAAAGTAAAACACTTACAAAACCATTTATCCAATTCGTAAAGTTTTCAATATATAATCAACAAAATAATTTTAACATATATCTTTTTTGAAAAAAAAAATGGTTTAAATTGAAAAAATTTATCTTAAACAATCATTAAAATTTTTTTTTTGAATCCCGGGATTCCGGACTCAAAATCCCGGGTTTCCGGGATTGAGAAAACTTCCGGGATCCCAGGATTTCGGGATTCGGGATCCCGAGATTGAATGCCTTAGTTAACACACACCCATTTCTTATGTAAAAGAGACGCCCGTAAACGGCGCGATTTGTGGAGGTGGTCATACAAAACCGTTCTAGTAGTCTAGTAGTCCAAAATCTCAAAAATGTTGGGCGTTGGTCATACATATTTATATCCTACACCTCATGAGGTATGGGAACATTTACTTTGGTCTGCTGTATGTAACACCAAGAAGGAGACGTGATAGGTATGGAAAACTATATATATTCGTGATCAACGTCACCTCCTGAGTTGATTTAGCCCTATCCGGCTGTCCGTCTGCCCTAGAAGAAAGATAGAGGTCCCAAATTTTGGATTTATCATTTCGAAGGAGTTAGGATAATGGGCAGAATCGGTCGACTGCCACGCCTACCTCCCATATAAGTGAAAATCGCGTTTTGTAACATATGTAACCAAATTCCGCTGAAACAGCTCCAAACTTAGTATGTGGGGGTATTTGCGGTCGCTGACATCGAATTTGACGTCCAAATTTTAAAATGCAAATGCGAATCCAATATGGCTGCCGAAATTTTAAGATTTCATCCAAATAGAAGTAGTTTATGTAGGGGGGGTTTTTGGGGTCGCTGATTTCGAATTTGATGTTGATATTTCCGAATTCAAAATGGCGGATCCAATATGGTCTAGCAGGTGTAGGGTATATATAAGTCGGCTTTGACCGACTGAAACTTCCTCACTTGGTTTATATTTCTTTAATTTGAAATTTGTAATCCCTTTCCAAAATGAAATTAAATTAAATGAATTAAATTAAATTAATTTGTTTAATTGAATAAACTATTTTCTAGTGCTTTAAAACCTTTGCCGTTTCATCCAAAAACCCAATATCACTTCGAACATCGATCCTGACACTTGTCAAGTATAAATTTGGCATTTGAAATTCAATTTCGTTTTATGAATAACCCAAAGCAGTATAACGTCAAAAAATTATTCCAGAAAACTGTCAACATTGTTTTTTTCGGATTTGAAAAAAAGCTATTATTGTTAGTAATCAATAAAATAATGCTTACTGTATTATCGAAAGCAGCCTGTTGCACAACCGGCGGTTCTAGTTCTCTACGCAATACATTACCCATCGCAGGTTCTGACCAACAATTTGGAATAGAATCCTGCAAGCTAGTATAATTTTCAATACCAGCGATATTGAGATTGTACCTGCAACAGAGAAGTAGAGAAGTATTAAGATGATTGACAACAAAAATTACATATCTGTGTAAGATCTTTAAACGAACTTTTTAGATGAGTTAGTACAAGTAGCCAAACCATAAAATAGGTGAATACAACTTACTACTAGTTATCTCAATTGAAAAATGTTCAGTGATTTTAAAAATCAGCTTACTTTTTACGCTTTTCGTTGCCCGAGCGCACCGTTGACATTACAGCAGCTGTTGAGAGTGGCTCAAGGTCTGTGGAAACAGCCACACTTGTCGGCAGCACATTACTTGGCAATTGTTTACTGCACGCCACCACAGCCAAATTCGGTTGCGAATGAGAGGAGACGAAATTGGGATTTGATTTATGGTCAAGACTCTGCGAAATATTACAAATATACTGGTTTTATAAAAATTGATGCACTAATTTAAAAAAAAATTAAAAATAGATAATTACTGAATATATAGTTCCACAAGCCGAACAGTTTAGATCATTTATTATAAAAAGCTAATACAAAGCATCAACAAAAATATTGTACCAAATCCGATAATTTTACTAAAAAGTCGTAGAACATACAGAAATTTTAATAGAACGCGTTGTCACCGGAGTTCTATCAGTGTTCCAAATTTCAGCTCTCTAGCTCATGTGGAAGTGTTTGAAAAAGCTCGCCGCAGATTTAATAAAAATTGTTCAAATGAATGCAAATAAACCAAAAAAACCCAATTCATTTAGGTTATGAAAACTGTACATGAAACAGTAGGGTGATTCATTTAAAGTGGGAAACCCCTCCGAAACGATTCAGTTGTGTAGATGAACAGTCAAAACATATGAAATTTGACAGTTCTTTTAAGCAACTGCGAGTTTTCGAGGGGTTTCCCACTTTAAATGAATACCCCTAGTGAAAAAATTAGCTTCCAATTTTAATTCTAATTATTTTCATAGATCAATTATCGGAAAAAATTGCGAAAAAAAAGAGTAAAAAACAAGTTTTTTTAACCGACTAAAAAGCAGAAAATAAATTTCCTTAAAATTAATTTCAGCAATTTCGATTTAAAATTAAGGGTTTTTGGCTACTTTCCTCCTCATTATTGCAGATTTTAAAGTCGCCAAAAACCCTTAATTTTAAATCGAATTTGCTGAAATTAATTTAAAGGAAATTTATTTTCAGCCATATTGTGTGGGGCTATTTAAGCTCCGGCATAGCTGAAGATAGTCCACTCTCTATATTCTAACTAGAGCATGAAAATAACTCTCATAAAATTGTTTGCAAACGTTAAGTCAGACTGTACTTAAAATTTTTTTTTTCAGAAAAAAAGTTAAAAATAACTTTTAACAATAATTATTGAACCCGACTATACAAAATTTTAATTTTGTATGGCCGAAATTTTTTATTATTTTTTTCGGCCAAAACCGAAATAGCCGAATTCTCATTTTTGAAATTTCGGCCGAAACCGAAGCTGAAACCGAAAAAATTGTGAATTTAAATGTAATAAAGTTATACATAATTAAGCGTATCAGTAGGCTAAAATCGATAATTTTAAGTTCAAATTATAAATTAGATGAATTTAGAAAAAAATGCGTGGAAATCAATTGAAGGGGCAGGGCTCTCACTTTCTTACAATAGTAGTAGAAAATATCTTGAGGGAAGTAGAAAAATCTACTACCGTAGTAGATCTCCTACCAGAGATCTATTCTGATAGGAGAAGAGTGAGAACGCTGTGAGGGGGTGAATGGATGAAGACGGTATGTAGCATACAAATTTATCCACTTGGTTGTTCCTTATGTATTTTGCCACGCCAAATCCGAAAATAACAATGAAAATTGCACAAAAATTGCATTTTTGGTGCATGCTGTAAAAATATCATTATTATTTTTGTATTCAGCGTGGCAAAATACATAAGAATTTGTCTATCAAGTATATTTATCACACAAAAAGTTCAGTTTTGTCGATCTGTGCAATCTTTGTTATTTATTTGTTACATTTTTTGTATTTAACCGAAATTTTCGGCGGAAATATCGAAATTTCGGGCGAAAACGCTTTTTTTGGCCGAAAAGCCGAAAAACGGAAACCGAATTTCGATCGGTCTCTATTTATAAGTAAAGGTTAAAAGGTTTTTTTATCTTTTATTTTTTAAAATTACAACAACAAAGAGTTATTTTTTACTTTAATTTTTAAAACTTGTTGAAATGGGTAATAAGACTTTTTTTTAAAGTTATAATAAGTTTAATTCTCATAAATCGTGTATATGACTAGTGTCCGACCGAAGGTGGTTTTTTCGGCCAAAACCGCTTTTTTTCACATTCGGCTAAAACCGAAGCTCAATATAAAGACAAAATGAAAAAAATATTAAAACATTTTTCCAAAACATTGAAAATGGTTTATATCTTAATGAACCCTTAGTAAGTGAATGATTATGTAAAATATTTATTCATTAAGTAAATTAATATTTAAATTGATCAATAACTCCATCGTGCAAAATTAGAACGTTTTGATACTCCATAAACCAAACGTAATATTCTTATAGATTTTAACGCTGAACAAGATGGCGTTCCATCACGTCAGGTTTCTGAGAAATTCAGGATCAAGAAAATGTTGAAACTGACGTTTAGTGCTAACATATATCTTTAAAAGAAGCTATTTATCAAATTTACTCACTTTGACACAACGTTTGTAACGCCCATAAGGAGGCGTGTCCGGTATGGAAAAGTATATATATTCTTGATCAGCATTGAAAACTGAATCGATATAGCCATGTCCGTCTGTCTACACGATTGCGGTCGTAGAAGATATCGACTTGAAATTTTGGGAACATGTTTTTTTGCTTCAAAAGTAAATCGAACAAAAACTAGGGTAATCTTAAGGGTTTTTGGCTACTTTGTTCCTAATATCATTGCAGATTTTGAAGTCGCCAAAAACCCTTAATATTAAATCGAAATTGCGGAAATTAATTTAAAGGAAATTTATTTTCTGCTTTTTAGTCGGTTAAAGGGCTATATTTCCAAAACTTTTTTTGAAAAATTTTTTTTCTCCCCCCTTTTTCCCCAATGCTAACCTAACTAAAAAATGTCAGCCCTGTAGCTAGAACTTTAAATTGGTTAGAACTTTAAATTGGCTCCATCCCGCTCCCCCCTTTCCAAAGAGTATAAAAAATCATTTTGTCAATAAGAACCCACCTACCAAATTTCATCAGCTTGAAGGAATCGGAAGTTATGCCAAGTTAATAAAAAGAAGGGGTTTGAGTCCCCCCACGGCCCCCTACGCCTCTGATGGACCCTAGCTCATGTGGAAGTGTATGAAAAAACTCGCCGCAGATTTGAGGATATATCTCCTACTTATATAAAATTCTTTGTTTGTAGGTAGGTTTGTATGTATGTATGTATGTATGTATGTTTGTTCCCTTATGACTCAAGAAATACTTTACCGATTTTAATGAAACACATACCAAAATGTAGGTAATTTCATTGATCTCATAATAGGCTATATGCCATTTCATTAAATTTGGGCGTTCGAGGTGGGCGTGGCAAATATTATTCTAAAATCCTATAATTTATGCAGTGTTTAATAGAGCCCGACCGATTAATCGGCTTCGGCATCGGCTTCGAACGTTATCGGCCGAAAATTCACATTCGGCTTCGGCTTCGGTTTTCCAATAAAATGGCCGAAGCTTTGGCCGAAGCTTTTTAAATTTTTTTTCTTATTTTTGCTACACCGAAAACCAAAACTAATTTTTTACGATACGATTTTCTAGCCCACATCACATCCAAACAGCCTTACTAATTTCCTTGAGACTTGAATGTAAAATTGTGTAATTGATGGAATTTCCAATGGGACATAATAGGCCCAAAAAACAAAAAATATGATTAAAATTTAGCTTAGTAATCATCGAATATTGAGTGAATCTCGCCTCAAATTGCGTGGCACGGGGCTGCTGCAAAGTACATCCTTGGACATTTTCTGGGTGGATTACTGAATTTTAAATATAGATTTGGAGGATTTATAGTCGCCCTGATGTCTATGTTAAAAGGAGTCCTGGTAAACTGTATGAGGCTCACGGAAGGATTCTACCTTTTAGAAATGTAGCTCAAATTTCATATATGTTGGCGCAGACATATATGAAAAGTAGTTCTGGTGCTCAAATCCGGGACCGATTTTGGTAAAATTTTACATTTAAAGTTCAAAGCTTCACAGGTGATATTTACCATCAACTAGAACATCCTTTGCCCATCACCTGACGGATTTGGGGTATCCTTAAAAAACAGCTACTTAGATGGATTTATTCTTTGAAGAATTCTCTACCATTTCTACTGAATTCTCTTTATTATGCTTCACTCCAAATTTTTAAAAATGATTATAAAAAAATCTCTTGTTAGTTTTTACCTAGGAGGCCCAAATTTGTTTGTGAATTCTTTTGGTTACTTTTATTATTTGTTTAAATAAAATTTTAGTTCCTTAGAAAACTAAATGTGTATTTATACACTCGAATTTGAATGAAAATACACAAAAAAAACAAGTTTTTAATGGTTTTTTATTTAAGTATCGGCTTCGGCTTCGGTATAGGCCTTCGGCGTCGGCCGAAGTAATAGGCTGCCAATTGACATTCGGCATCGGCTTCGGCTTCGGCCTGAAAATTCTTATCGGTCGGGCTCTAGTGTTTAACCGATTTCGCTGAAATTTTATATGTGGTTTTGGGTAATAAATTGGTAATATGTTGATTCTGAAAATTTGCAGTCCGCCCACTGCCACGCCTTAAAATTTCTAAAGCTCTGTAACTCGGGTTCTATTCAAGGGATTTCGCTGAAATTTTGGATTTGGTGCTGGGAGATGAATGGGCAGAGGGATGACTATTGAAATTTAAGACCAGCCCACTGCCACGCCCTAAAATTTTATATTGACTATATAAATATACTATATATATATATTTATATTAAATATATATATATATATAGTCCACCCAAAGCAAGTTAATATAAGGGTTATAAAAATGGTCAACATTTTTCAAGTCTTTTTTATTGCTGCATTTGATTGGAAATGTTTAGAAACGTATTTTTGACATGGTCCGAGGTTCCGAAAGCATATATATAAGGGTAAAAGTAAGGTCTTGAGACCAATTTTTTTTTTTGGTCGACATGATTGGAAATTTTTAGAAACGGATTGTGGACATGGTCCGTGCTCCAAAACTATTTATAGGTTGCTCAAAATGGGGTCCTTAGACCACATAATTTTATGTTCGAGTTACTTCTTCCTACTGTGTGGGGGTATTTTAGCTTCGGCATAGCCGAATATAGTCCACTCTCTAGTTTTAAATAAGTCTAAACAAGAGCATTTTGCATATGCGGTGTAAAATTAAAACCAAAAAGCAGACATATTGCTTCTTAACGGATTTTGGATGCTTATAAAGATGGTGTCCAAAGAAGGTGGATTTTAAATTAGCTTTGTGCCAAATATGGACATAATTGGACAAGGAGCGTGGCACCGCCCATACAACACGTAACTTAAATACCAGCTAAGTAAGCAAGTATTGAATATATTTTAATGAAATTTGCCATGGAGTTGTATAGTATGTTTTCCCTGCTATGTGTCGAATATGGTAATAATTGGACAAGGGGCGTGACACCGACCATACAATTTTCTACCCCGTACTGCGGTTAAACGGCTTTACTGACCATATTGAAATTTTTTGGTGAAATTGTGAAAGTAATGGAATTTGCAATAGGAAAATAGAAGTTGGATTTGCACGGGGCGTGGCACCTCCCAAACAACAAAAAATCTTGTCATGAAAAAGCTTCTTCTTTGGGAGTCCCACCGTTCGGAACCGGCAATATACTGTAGGTCCACAATTATCATATACACTTGCCCACGATAATTGCATTAAGAAGCTCGGCCAAAATCCCTCGAGGGTTGTAGCGCCAATATATGTATGTATGCATACCGGGAGGGATTACAGCTGCCACCAAGTGCGTCCTTGGATTTTTTTCGGGTGGGATTACAACTGAATAATTTATCAGTTTTATAATAAAAAGTTCACAGTTCTGGAATATTGGGGTCAAATTTCGAACGAATTTAGAGTGGGTCCCTTTTTAACCCCATAATCAACAAATTTCTCAACGGTCACACTGATTACAACAACAAGAAAAAAACAGCTTTGGCTAAGTGTACAAAATAAAGTTTGATGCAAGGAATGAATAATTCCAATTTGTATCCTTACTTTTTTTCCCTTATAGAGACGCACACGCCCAATGATGTAACAACCAAAATTATTTTTTCGTAATTGTCCTGTGTTTAGAGTCCAGATTTTCGATAATTTGTCCAGATAAAATTTCACAGCTATTCTTCAGTAAACAAATATAAAATATTTGTTTTCCTTTTTATAAAAATGGCAAAGTTTTCTGTCAAATAATTTTATTTTTTTCAATTACTGCGAACGAGATTGTAGCCATCTAAATAACTTTTACCCTAAGTAAAACTTCGAGAATTGATCTCATAACATTTTCGTAAGTAAAATGTCTTCTGAAATATTTATGGATCAATTCATACAATTTTTGAAAAAGTTCATTCTCATTTGACCACAGAATCATATATGAAGAATTTATAATGAAGACTGTAAAGAATTGGTACCAGCGACTCTGTACTACAAAATATGTGTGGAAAGAATACCATTGTACGTTTTTTAATCTAAAGTTGTTAAGCTTTCAACGCCTTTAAAATTTAAGAAAAGTCAAATTTTTAGGTCTATTCAAAAGTTACAATTTATGTTTCATATGTTGTTAATTTGGATGTCACCAGAATAGATAAACGTGTAAAGGTAAAGGTTTTTTTTCAAATAAAAAGCTTACTGAATTGTTTTTTAATGTAAAGATGGTACATTGTGCCACTGAACATGCTCGCATATTGATATTACTATTAAATTACTATTTTTTAAATGTATGCCAACATAATAAAATAAAATAACCCACCTTTTCTTTCAATGTCAAGTTGAAAACGGAAGCAGACGAAAAAAAGACGAAACCCATTTTGCATGTGACAACACAATTTGCATCGAAGTGTTGTAAATAAATAACATGGATTCATTTCAAATTCGAAATCAGCGACATCCAAAACCCCCCATACAAAATTTCATACTTTATTTTTTGGTCGTTATATGGTATCCGCCTTCTTGAATTTTCAAACATCGACATCAAATTAGAAATCAGCGACCCCAAAAACCCCCTTATATCTAATTTGGAACTATTTCAGCGGAATAAGTTTACAAAATTTACAAAACACGACTTTCACTTATATGGGAGGTAGGCGTGGCAATTCCTTCGAGGGCCCTCTAACTTTCTTCTAGTGTTTACAAGGGCGAACAGGAAGGCGGATAAACGAATCAAGATCCAGTGAAAGGAAAAGACAACGATTGGAATAAAAAAAGGGACAAAAACAAAGGTGAAACAACACTAACAAATTTCTAACTGACTACAAAGTAGAGAGTGAACTATCTTCTGTGCATCTCAGTACGCCATTTTGACCAATTTATATGTGGATTTAGAACCTTGTCCAGAGCCGTTTCTTAAAATGTCGAATCAAATCCACCCAAATAAAAATAAATGTCAGCCACGTCTAGTTTTTGGCAGATTGTGCGGATTCTCGAACTTAATCTCTTTTTTTGAGGAGAAATACATGTACCCAAAGTTTCAAGGGATGACAGACAGACGGACATGGCGAAATCGACTCAGGAGTTGCTGCTGATCAAGACTTTATATCTTTTATGCATTACAAACGTTATGTCAAAGTGAATATACCACGCCACCGTAGTGTGTGGGGGTATAAAAATTTTAAAATGTTAGCCAAATGCCGCAGTATGTACACTAGAGAAATTATACAAGTGCACCGACCTAATGTATTCCTTTATAGGAGAGAACCAAACAGTCAAATT
Organism: Heteromyza rotundicornis; assembly: GCA_951394025.1. Classification (NCBI taxonomy): domain Eukaryota; kingdom Metazoa; phylum Arthropoda; class Insecta; order Diptera; family Heleomyzidae; genus Heteromyza; species Heteromyza rotundicornis. The sequence continues at coordinate 1,440,844 of OX596014.1, read as the reverse complement.
TAAAAAAATATATATTGTTTTTCAGACGTTTAGTTAAATTTGCCAAGTTATAAAAGTCGTCTTAAATTATTGAACATACACTGAGTAGCCGGAGAACTATGCTTAATGTTATGTTCCTCCTTAAACTTATTAACGGTGAAGTAAGCTCGCCATTTTTGCTGAGCAGAATCAACTTCAATGTTCCTTTAAGAAGTTTAAGAGCATTTGTCCCCATTAAACTTAATAAGTATAGACTAAACTACCGTAACTTTAATCCCTTTTTACTAATTTGTAAAAATTATAATAACCTTTACGTCCACTTAAATTTATCATCTCCAAATTTTAACACTTTTAAATTAATTTTTGTAGTGTACTAATTTTCTTACTAATGTAGCGTTGGTATGTAGCCCGCTTCTTTGTTAGTCCTGAAAATCCCGGGATTCGCACTGACCAATCCCGGGATTTTTGGGACAAGTTTTATGAGCAATTTTTTAAAAAATATGCCTTTTATATTGGGAAAAAATTAATCAATTTAATTCTATCTGTTTAGAAAAAATTTATAAATTCAGGAGCTTTTTCTATCATGAATAATTTCTTTCTGAATGGTTTAGTTTTAGCAAGGACCATAGTTTTGCATCCAAAAAATGTTGATAAGCATTCAGGAAAAAACTTCGAAAAGTCGGATATTTTTGGATATTTAATGTGCTTCATTTGATTTTATTGGTTAGGAAAAATTATTTACTTTGTTTTAAAGAAAAAAATTAAATAAAATTGGCGAAAAGTTTATTGATATACTCGTACATAAACTATATGAGTTATACATATAAAAATATGCAATACGCATTGCAGAAACTTGTACCTATGCGTGAAGGCAATTTAGGCATATTTTCATTACGTCAACAAATTTAAGCAAAAAATAGTTCCAAACTGTTTGCAAATTAGTAGACTATAAAGCACTAAAATCCATTTTGTTTAAATGAAAATCGGATTAAAAAATGCATCGAACATCGTTCGGGACATGAAATACAAATTACAATTCCGTATATTAAAATGTTCCACAAAATGTTCAGGTCAAGAGTTTTTCGAGAAATGTGGATGAAACGACACATTTTTAAAATGATCTTATACTGACCGGAAACCCAAGATTCCAAAGACCAAATCTATTCCAAATAGTATTTTATTCTACATATTTTAAAGTTATTCAAACTTTTTTCTAATATTCCAAATCATAGGTGTGATAAATTCAATTTAAAAAAATCCAATAAAAACCTTGAATATTGTTAGATTATTTGCGCAATTTCCAAAATATTATAGTATGGGTGTATTAAAAGAAATTCAATTCGATTTAATATAACATTTTTTTGCTGAATTTTGGTTGAATTGAAAAAAAATCCAAATCCCGGGACTAATCCCGGGATTGGCAAAGGTCTCGAAAATTGACATCCCTAGTCCCCACACACCAACGCGAAATTTCGCTGACGCCGCGAAACTAGCTCAAAAATTGTTCTTGAAAAGGCGATATTCGAATAAAAAAGATTTGTTTGTGGTGAAAAATTTCTTAAAAACAAATAAAAACGTATATCCTTTATAAATTTTGTTAAAAGGAACGCACTATCGCATTTTCAAGTACAATTTTTGAGCAAGTTCCGCGTCGGTGTGTGGGGACCTTTCAGCTTATGCATACTTAGTCTGATAGCTAAAAAAAAAGTGCCTCCAAAGTTTGGAAAATCGGGGTGGGTCCATTACAAAAAAATGTAATTAATAAAAAAATGCGTTTTGGAATAAGAAAAATACGTGGAAAAAACCAATATTATATTTAGCTAGTGGACATTGCGCTCCGAAGAACATCGGTGCTAGTGTTCAGCGTCACTATTGTTAACAACTCTTGATCATTTTCGACCATTCTTGACCACTCGAAATTCATCGTCCAATATAATTTCCAATATAAGTTTTCGCAATTTTTATAACGATTGACCACTTCTACCAACCACCATTGCATATGTAGTGATACAAAGTCCTGTACATTAATTTGGAACGTTTTGTTCTTCTGTTAAATATTTCTTAGATGTTTATGTTTAAAATTGCATCTGCTAGATTTGTTTTTTATAGATCAAGTTCTTTGACTAACCAATAAATACCACCAAATTGCCTAATTTGAAAGCGTATTCACAGTGGAATTGAATTTTAAACAATTTTGTCACCCCAAAAAGTCCATTTTCGTCGGAAGGGTAATCGACCGCGTAGAACTAAAAATTTTGTTTTTTCTCTCGTATTTCTCTGATTATAAAACGCATTTTTATTTAAGAACTTGGCCCGATTCAAAAACATTGGAACTGTCCGACAGTTCCAAAGTGTACACTTTTTTTGACGCTGACTGTATAATCTCTGGTAATAGGGTCAATTGGTTCGCTTTACCAATTTTTTTGGTTAAAATATAGATGCTAAAATTTTTTCCGGTTAGCTAACCTGTTTTGATAGTTCAAAATCGGAGATATTTATTTAACCACTTTTTTACGGTAAAAATTGTAGCTGTTCTTTGTATTTTCCATATAAAATAAAAATAGTTTAGTTACCATGTTTTTTTGGATAGATTAACCTATATTTTTTTCTTTCTGTGTACCAGAATATGTAGGAGTATTTCTTGGGACTTAGGTTATGTCGGCCTGTGTTATACAAAAAATCACGGTTAACTTTTAAGAGGATACAGCAACCATTTTTTTAGTATGGCGCGTGAATCGCTTAATTGTATATCCAAATATAAAAAATGTAATTTTGTTTAAAATTCCTTTGCACGGGCATGATCTAGATAGAAGATTTACGCGGAAGAAACACATATTCACTAAAAGAAAAGCTCGTGCATTCAATTTCACAACGTATATTGGCTAATGAATCGTTACTCTACGGCTTTCAACTGGAGCTATGGCCTCCAACTATGGGGCACCGCAGCCAACATAAAAATCCTGCAACGCTTCCAAAATAAGGTACTACGCATGATAGTAATTCTACCTTGCTACTTCACCGTGATTTACAAACCACCACAGCAAAGGAGCAAATAAACTAGAGACCATGTTAAAAATACGTTTCTAAACATTTCCAATCAAATGCAGCAATAAAAAAGACTTGAAAAATGTTGACCTTGATCTTGACGAACTTGATCTCAGTATTCACGAGAAAAACATGTACCCAAAGTTTTAAGTCGATATCTCCAAAACTGTGACCGCTATCGTGCGGACGGACAGACGGACGGACGGACGGACAGACAGACGGACATTGCTAAATTGACTCCGGCGGTAATGCTGATCAAGAATATATATACTTTTCCATACCGGATACGCCCCCTTATGGGCGTTACAAACGTTGTGTCAAAGTTAGTATACCCTGCCACATTGAGTGTGGGGGTATAACAAGTGAGTAAGTTTCAGTCGGTCAAAGTCGACTTATATATACCGTACACCTACTGGGCGACATCAAATTCGATATCAGCGACCCCAGAAACCCCCCTATACAAAATTTCATACTATTTTGAAGAAATCTTAAAATTTCGGCCGTTGTTTTGGATCCGACATCAAATTCAAAATCAGCGACCCCAAAAACCCCTAGATACCAAGTTTGGAACTATTTAAGCGGAATGTAAGTAAAAACACTATTTTCACTTATATGAGAGATAGGCGTGGCAGTCGACCGATTCCACCCATTTTCAACTTTAAATAGCCAATATTCCCATTTTTTTTAAATTAAGTCTTATTGCCCTAATGTGGTGGTCATCAAGAAAACCAAAAAATTTTTTTTTTCTTGAATGTTTCTACATCAAAAACCACGAAACATTAATTCAAATTGGATTCCCACACTGAAAAGTTCTGGATCATATTTAAGCAGGTTTTTCGAAGAGATTGGTTTAACAAATATGTATCCAAGATGTATGAAGATTTTTCAAAGACCCAAAAAGTTAAAAATTGTAATTCTTCGTATTCAAGCAGGTTTTTTTGAGGAAATAGACAAGACAACAATTGTGTCAAAGTCAATATACCATCGATTTCATATGAAATTCTCTATAAAAATATTAAATTAATCATCACCTGTGGTTCTTGCTTCCATTCATTGTCCGTCGTATCTTCAGAATCATCGAACTGACTCTTCCATTGGGAAGCCAATGTGAGGGCACCACCACCTTTAGTCACCTGTTGTAACGCCGACACATTCTCATCATCGATTAGAGCAAACTGTGTTACAGAATGATCACCACCGACGCTGGCACGTGTTGTACCGCTGCCACCGCTGCTAAGACGTTGTGTCGAACCACTTCCGGATGCCGGGCGCAAATTGGTGGACGTTGCTGAGCGTCGATTTGTGTGAAGTTGTGTATTCGATGCAGTTACCTGCGTGGCAGCAGTTCCAACTGTACATAATTGCTGTAATAAATGTTGAGCCCGATGATGCCCTGCAGAAGTGCCTAAAACGCTTCGCTGTTGTGATGTTGCAACACCGCCACTAGCCACATCAAAAGAAAATGGTGACGCATCTTGATCATGTGTTGCAACCGTTTCGGGTGATATGACACCACTACCAGTTACCAATTCGTGAGCACTCGTCAGTGGCGCTGTTAGCACACGCAAGCGTCCGTAAGTGGATTTTTTATCATCAATGATACCACCACCAACTGCGTTACGTTTACTTATATAATTAATGGTAGACTTCTCGACTAGATCAGGATATGTAGTAACCATGGCTGTAGATGTGGTGTGTTGGTTTAGCGGTATATCGCCATTTATAACATCGTACTTGGGTTTTGTTTGCATATCAGATATTAAGGAGCAACCGGATTCTCGTTTGTTAATTACGTGGTTCACGGACACCGCACTACTATCTTCAACAAATGCTTCCTTACGCAAACGCGATTGACAAGAAGCAGCTAGACTGACAGCTTCATCTCCAACTGGATCATCGTTTGCAATAGTTTGATACTACATATAATACAATGTTATAAAAAAATGGTTTAAGCTTTTGTATAACTTTGTTTGTGAAGCTAAAAAAATTAATAATAATAATTACTTGTTGTATTGGAGCTGAATTATTTTGATTTAATGCTACAAAAGATTGGCAGAGTTGATGTGTCTGACCACAACCAACATGCGTTTGTTGATGTTGACCGTGCTTCTGATGGGGCTGCTGATGATAGTATTGCTTTTGTCCAGACAGCTGTGCCGTTGGCGCTGCTGCTACAGATTGTATTACAGCACTTGGAAGTATAATAGGATTTTGACCACCAGCTGCTGTGCTCGATGATAGAAGATGCTGTCCTTGTTGCGGTTGTTGTTCAGCTGCAGTTATAACACGCCCGCCTCCTAGCACCAGTGCCGGCTTAGGAGAACTATTTTGGTTGGATAAATTTAAATTCTGCAAACCACCAACATCCACTTGCGGTGAAGTAGCGTTGCAATTTTTATCAACCTGTTTGTAAATAAATAATTATTGAAAATTTTTAATTCAATAATAGAGGCATGTTTACGTTGAAAGATTAAAAAAAGATTTCTCCACTTTGAAGGGCTATACCTACATGACAATAATGATCGACCAAAAACTACACTTTGCTTCGACCAAAAATGATGACAGACAGACAGGCGGACATGGCTAAATCGACTCAGGAGGAGACTCTGATCAAGAATATATATACTTTTCCATAGCGGACACGCATCCTTATGGCCTTTACAAACGTTGTGTCAAAGTGAATATACCCTGCCACAGTGTGTATAAAAAATGTGGGCGTATATAAATGATGTCCAAATTTGATCTTAAAAAAGTTTTCAATATAATTACACTATTCGACACTTAAAAACGCACATAATCGGGACTGATAGATTCTGTTAGAGGGGGTTAAAAAAGAATACCCGTGTCTCTCACTTTTTCTAGATCAATTCTTAAAACTGTTTAAATCGCATTTATGCAATTTGCATATTTCTCATGTACATAATAATTCTTCAAAAATACAGTTTTGATTGGATTTTTAATATTAAACATGCATTTGATAGGGAAAAAACTTACCTTTAAAAAACATGTAAAATTTTTACGATCGGATGTAAACCTCACTCTAGACTAGAAACAATTCAAAAATTTCCAAGTTTTGTTTACAAAAAAAATTATGTTAAAGTAGAAAAAATATGCAAAATGCATAAATGCGATTTAAACGGTTATAAGAATTGATCTAGAAAAACTGGGCGACACGGGTATTTTTTTAACACCCTCTAACAGAATCTATCAGTCCCGATCATGTGCGTTACCAAAATTTAATTTTTGTTGAACGGTATTATTAAACACAAAATTTCACTAAAATTTTTTTAAATAAATTAGCGCTATTTGTGTTGATTGAATTTTGACGTTTTAAGACCGTTATTTTTGTTATCAAATTAGCTTTTCAACCCGCTCAAGTACGGATGGCCATATGTGGCAAAAGAATCGATTGTTGCGCAATCGAACTAATCGGTTATTAAAGCAAATAAACGATAAATGGAACAATTATTGGGTTTTTTAAAAAAATGGAAATTTGTAAAAATGTAAATATTTTTGTGTTAAAAAATGTATTTACCTAAATGTTTCGAATTTTTTAAGATTTACAAAAAAAGCTGTAAAATTACCCAGCAAACCACTTGACTCTTTTTTAGACTCTTTTAAGACTCTCTTTACCCTCAGATAGGAGCAGTATCTGGCGTGTTCCCTTCCTGTAGGGGCACGATGAAATGCATGAGATAAGACTCTAATTGGAGTCCGAAATCTGACTCTAAAATGTGTCTGAAATATGACTCAAATATGAGGCGGAAATATGGCTCTAAAAAGAGTCTAAAATATGACTCTAATATGTTTCCCAAATATGACCAAATCTAATTGATATCCTCAATGGACAGCAGTCCTGTTGTCATGTATGGCCATATTTCAAAAATCAAATCAAAATATTAACATTTTAAATATTAAGAACAACTTTTTCTGGGTTCGAACATGGGATTTTCTGAGCTACGGTACCTCTATCATTCATGTCGATAAAAAAAACATTTTTTGAAATTCAAAAATTATGTCGGTAACTAAAATCATCCAAAATTAGATACTTTTTAATACCAACTTTTTAACCGGTATATATATCCTCATATATTCACATAAACTAGAGAGCTGAAATTCGGTACAAAAAAATTCTGGTGAAAAATACATTCTATTAAATTTTTAAAAACATTTTTTTTTAAAAGTTGAGAATAAAACTAGTAAGAGAATTATTTTTCGATAATTTATCGATTTTTATCGATAATTTTTCGATTTTTCATCGATAGTTTTTCGATTTTTTTGTCGATAATTTTTCGATTTTTTATCGATAATTTTTCGATTTTTTATCTATAATTTTTCTATAATTTATCGATAATTTTTCGATAATTTATCGATAATTTATCGATAATTTTCCAATATTTATCGATAATTTTAGTTTCCTGATCCATTTAAAAATTTTGTTCCAATTCCATTTTGTTCCGGTCCAATTCCATTTCGTTCCGGTTTCATTCCCATTTCGTTCCCGACCTCATTTCCGACCCAATGCAAAAAACCGCATACCAATCGGTTCAGCTCTTATCCGATGTTGCCCATTTTCAATACCGTCCAATCATTAGCCAAAATAAGAGGAATCCCAAAATTTGGAGGCGATCGGTTAAGTATTTCTCAAGATAAACGAAAATAATATAAAATTGGCGGCCATTTTGTATGGGAGGTAGGCGTGGCTCTTATCCGATGATGCCCATTTCCAATACCGTCCAATCATTCGCCAAAACAAGAGGAATCCCAAAATTTGGAGTCGATAGCTCAAAAGCTACGACAGTTATCGTGCGAAATGACAGACAGATGGACAGATGGACATGGACTAATGGACTCAGGAGGTGATGCTGATCAAGAACTTTTCCATACCGGACACACCTCCTTATGGGCGTTACAAACGGTGTGACAATATACCCTTGGACACTAGTGTGCAGGGTATAAAAATAGCATGGTTGGCAACCGAAACCGAAACGGTTTCGCTCCCAATTCGTCGTAACCGATTGAACGGGTTTTGAAAGGATTTTGTGCACAAGATTGACTTGAAGTATTTTTTTTCTAAGAAAAAATTCATCGCATTTCATTTATTTATTTCATTAATTTTTATAATATAGGAAAATATTTTTTTAATTCTATTCACTAACTTTCTTCATATTCTTACTTTAAAACTGAAAAAAGGGGAATCAACAAAAAAACAGTTCCTAATATTTTTTGTAAATATCGAACTATCTTCGGCTATATCGAAGCTGAAATACCCCTACAAATTTGGTCTCAGGACCATTAGTATTTCCGCAATTTCGATTTAAAATTAGAGGTTTTTGGCAACTTTCTGCAATGACATTAGGAACAAACCAGCCACAACCCCTTACTTTTAAATCGAAACTGTGGTTTTGTTGGTTATATTTTTAAAATAAAACCAACAATATTTTTAAAAAATATTTTTTTCCTCTAAATTCTTAGCGATTATAATATTGTTTGCTGGATAATGAAGGCACCTTTTTAAAGTCACTCAAGAAAAAATTGTATAAGGGAAAATCGAAACTTAAAAAATTTTGTATCAATTTTGCATAATTTTGCGACAATTCAGATTCAGTGTGCGAACATCAAAACAACTTAATACAAACAAATCTGGCAATGCCATGAGAAGTGAAAAACCACCTACAATTGGCTCAAAATAGGGTCTTGAGACCACATATTTTCTATGTTCGAGGTACTTCTTCCTACTGTGTGGGGGTATTTCAGCTTCGTATAGCCTTAAGATAGTCCACTCTCTAGTTTTTAAAGTATAGAGTGGAAAACTAAACTAAACTACTGCTAAATTTCACGCTAAACTAAACCACGAAATTGCGCGCTGATTGGCCTCGAAAAGCTGCACATCACCTGCTGGCTGATAAAAAGAGTAATTTTGGTATTGCTGCAAATTTCATTTACAGTAATCTGTTGATTTCTTGCTCGCCTATGATTCTCGCTGGATGAATTGCGCGTTCCGAATTGCTATCTATTTACTACCGCCGCTGAGACTGTGTTCTTATTGCCCATAATAAGCCTGCCTGAAGCTAAATATAGCCGCTGTTTTCTTGGATCAAGCTCTCTGCTCAGCTGGTTGACATTCGAAGAGAAATTGTCAACTGTAACTTGATCAAATTAGTCGATGATTCTTCCTCCACGCGTATCACCAAACTTGAAAATGAGAACAACCGCCTACTGAGAAGATTAAACAGATCGGACACCCTGATTAATGGCCTCCCTAATGGAGAATCTAACCTGCTGAGCATTGCCCTGAAGCTATTTGATAATCTTAAATTAGATGCGGTCGCATGCGATTTTAATCAGTGCTGCTATTTCAACAGCCATAAGGCTGTTCTTATTAAATTTAATTCTATACATTTGCGTGATGCTGTCATGAAAAACTATTTTGCTGCCTGGAGTCTGAAGCCGTGTCTACTTGAATGACCATCTAACTCCACTTGGTAGTAAGCTTAATCACTTTTGTAGAGGCTTGAAGCAGGAGGGCAAAATTAAAAAATTTCATATTTTGAACACGGATGTCATTAAAGTTAAAATGCTAATTTCCGATGGTGCAACCAGAACCTTTACAATGCAGTACTGCTTCTCCTTCTTCAATCCATCTGCGAATGATTTGCCCTAAATCTGATTCCTGGCAGCAATTAATTAATTACCTAATTATTTTTTTATTTTTTTCCCTAATTATTCATTTTTCTAATTTTTCCGCTTCTCAGTTTTGTCATTTGTACGTCACTGGTCCTTGGGGGAGGTGGGTGCTTCGGGGAATTGTATGATAATTCTCATACAAGTTTTTGAGACATCTAAGGCCCGAAATGCAATATCGCGTCGACAGCAGCAGTAGCAGTAAAACTGTTCGCTTTTTTCTGAATTTTATGTTTACAGCCGCTGCCGTATTGTGAATACTTCTATCTAAAATAGTGTATTCTAAAATTTGGAAACAGCTACTACTTCTGTTGACGCTATATTGTATTTCGGGCTTAACTCTTTGTATGGGTTTTTGACGCTGAATGCTCATGTGAGCTTTTATAATTAAACTTTTAAGCATTAATATTATTTTTGAAACCCCCTCTTCCTCACCAAGCATTTACCCAATTTCAACTTTTAATGCCAGTCAACTTTAATTTAGGGCCAATTGTTAGCAGTAACGGCGAATTGCGCAACAATCTTTCAACTTTTAATTATAACCTTAATATTGGCCATATCAATGACCAAAGTTTAAGACCATCTGTAAATTCGTCTGAATTCGATGAGGTCAAATCTATTCTTAGAGGTTGTTATCTGGATGTTTTTGGTGTGTCTGAAACGTGGCTTAAACCCTATATTTCTAATAATGCAGTTAATATACCAGGCTATTACTTATACAAAAATGATCGCATGTGTCTGTATTTATTTGTCAAATAATATAAAATCTAAATTGGTACATGAGGTATGTGAAATAGGTATAATTGAAGCGCTGTTTATTCAAATCGAACTGTCTGGTGTCTCTGTGCTTGTAGGATGCATTTATTTACCTCATGGCAACCTTCGTAGCCTGCGTGGAGTTCTTTGTGACTTATCCTGTACAGTTATTACAACATCAACGTTTCCTGCAGTTTGGAAAACCGCTAAAGTTATACCAATAAAAAAAATAGGTAACTCTTGCGATTTTGACAACTTTCGACCGATTAGTATACTACCATCTCTTTCCAAAATCGTTCAAAATATCCTTCACTTTAAAATTTGGGAATATATGAACTTTTCAAATCTGCTAAGTCAATGTCAATCCGGTTTTCGGATGGGCTTCAGTACGACTACCATGCTACTTGGGTTGACTGAAAAAATACGCAAGAATTCTGACTGTAACAAAATTAGTGTGTTGCTATCCCTCGATCTGTCCAAAGCATTTGACTTAGTAGACCATAAAATCCTTATACACAAACTAAAAAATGAATTTGAATTCTCCAACAGCGCTTGCAGATTTTTGTCCTCTTTTTTAAAGAATCGTAATCAGTTTGTATCTTGCAATAGCCGGTTTTCTAGTATACTAAACTGTCTGAGTGGAGTACCTCAAGGCTCTGTTCTTGGTGCCTTACTATTTATGATTTATGTTAATAGCTTCGTTGATCAGCTTGGCATTGATCAGTCTAACGTATTCTTATATGCTGATGATATATATATACACTATTCAGTTCTGATTTGGCTTTTGTTGACTCGTTGCAAGCTGTTATAAACTTTACTGTTGAACAGATCTTGACTTGGATGAATGAACTTGTTGTTAATCTGAATAAAACAAAAGCAATAAATTTTAATATGCCGCGAAATATTGCAACGCCCATCACCATTTCATTTGGCTCGAATGAAATTGAATTTGTCAATCAAATGAGATGTCTCGGTATTATCGTTGATTCAAATTTGGATTTCAATGCCCATATCAACCACATTAGCTCATTCTTAGACCGTTTAATATATGCTAAAAATTTGTCCTTTCAATTCAATTTCTTTTTTTATGATAATTTGGTTAGCTTAGCTTGGTGAAGAGTTGGGTTTTAAAATATATATACTTTTTATACTTTTAGTCTTTAACTTCTTATTCGTATATTTAGCTATGTAATTAATTTCGGCCCTAGATGGCTTTTTGAATTGCAAATAAACAAATAAATAAATAAATAAATAAATAAAAAATTGCAAAAATCAAAAAATAATAATAGCTGAAACACTTCATTTTTCATTTTTTCGCACAATTCACTCTATAACTCCCCTCGCCCCCATATCCCTGAACCCTGTCTTGTTCAGGGATATAAAATATATAAAAGAGACGTGTATGTTTGCGACGAGTATACGCGAAAACTACTGCACAAATTCTCACCAAAATTTATATATGTGTTCTATGGTGAGTTGCTTCACACCGGTGGCGCTGCAAACAGTGTTACCATATCTGTGAATTTCTCACCAACTTTGGTGAAATTTTTTCTTTTCTTTAGTAAAAAATTCAGATTTTTATTGAGCTTTTCATAATTTATGTATTAATTATGAGTTTTAGCTCATTTTCCAAAAAATTATTTTTGGAAAAGGGAGTACAACAACTAAGCAAAAACTCAGTCTGTATGACGCACAAGAGAATTGCTTCTCCTTTGCATCACACGCCAACTCACTGAAGCAACGAATGGTAAAATGCAGCAAACTGAATTTTTACTTGTCATTGTATAGCAACCTACTACTATGCCTGGTTGAAAAATTTCCTCAAAGTCCCAGCAAGCAAGTTGCATTGCAAATTAATTTTTACATGGTGTGTGCTCTGATACACACACAGCAATTCACTTATATTCATTTTGGTGATTGTGAAGTTGAAATTGTTGATCAGATGAAGTGTCTGGGCATCATAGTTGATTCGAATTTATCTTTCAAATCACATATTAATCAGATAAGCTCTAATGTGGGTTTTGTTCTGAGAAAGCTGTATATTATGAATCTGCAGCTACCGCTATCTGTTAAAAATGTTGTCGCTCATTTGCTATTAATGAATATTGTTTATGGTTTGGAGGTATACTCGTGTACCACCATGTCCAATCTAAGACTTATTTTCAGCAGAATCGTTAGATATGTTTTCAATATTCGCGCCCGTAAGCATGTTACTGAATATGTGATTAAATTCCTGAACTCCAGTTTTTACAATTATATCAAACTACGAACTATGACACTTTTCTACAAAGTAATCAGAATCTATTTTTGAGCGATCATTTCACATTAAATCTGCTAGAATGTGGAACGGTTTACCAAATGATCTCAAAACCTTTTCTGAGGCTCTGGAAACTTTTCAGGTGAGATGCCTACAACATTTTCATGAAACTCTACATTAGTTATTGATGCCGGAGTATTGGAGGTGGATACAAATAAAAAGTAAGCCAACGCTAACAAGTGGGTCCATGTTTTGTAACTTGTTTTTTTATTATCATTTTGTATGCTTTGCCTTTGAGTTTGGTTTATAATTTGTATTATTAAGTACTCTCATTTTCTCTATAATTAGCGTTTACTGATATCACCATGTAATCATTTTTGGCCCTAGATGGATTTGGATTATTAAATAATAAATTAAATTAAATGAAAGATCAAGGAATATCCCGTCCAACAAAAAGAAAGATTTCGAAATTACCAACGCTACAGAGTTTTTACCAATGAAAAGCTGAAACCTTATAAGGTCTAAAAAAATTGTGATGAGATGGAGCAAAACCCAGCTAGAGTTTTACTTACACATACATTACTAATATCATCCCAGAAAAAAATTGCATCACTGTGCAACGTGTTATCAACCACATTGACCACCCCTTCCCATTATAATGTTTTAATGTCTGAACCTAAAGAATTTTAGACTGAAAAATTATATGGTTAATGCATCCTGTATATATAAATATTTTACCTTTTCTTTCATATGAACAGGTTCAGTCGATGCCATTTGTGCTGTATCTATATCAGTTCGTCTACGAATCTAGAATATTATATATTATCTTTACATTGTTAGCGATAAATTCCAGACTTTCCAAACTTACGTATTCGGTCCCACTCGCATTTGATGCGGCTACGGTCATTTGTGTTATATTTCCATGTACATATTCATTTTTAGCAGGAGCTGGAGCATTATTCGTTTGACTCGTACCGCTATTCACGGTTTCAATTTTCTCCCAATCATATGGATCGGATTCTTTGACACCACGACGTTTCATACAACGCTCAAATAATCCAATCAGCATCTACAATGCAATATAATTAATAACAAATTGCTGTGAAAACCATTTATTACCGCCATTTACAACATTCCGGTATATGTGAGAAAGCATTTCAGCTCTACATAAACAAACATTTTCCATCCGAGATTAGATTACAATAATTTTTTCTTTCAATCTATATTTTTCAAACAGTGGACCTTTCGAATTGCATCTTAAGGGTAAGTACCTATTCTGTTTAAACTTTATTTAAGTTATTGAAAATTAAAAAAAAATGTAAACATAACTAAATATATAAATTGATTTTGTCGTTCAAGTTTTTGTGGACGATACATTTTTTTAAAGCCTTTTTTAAAATTACAATTACCTTACATGCAAATATTTTAAGAACGCTTTTTTCGATTGAACAATGCTTGAAACTTTTACAACGAAAACTGAAATACTCATCCAACCAATATGATGATAATTATCGGATTAAAATTGAAAAAATTATGAGTGCAGAAAGTTTGACTTTATTGACATTTTTGACGACTTTTCAAATTAATGTCAAATTGATAAAAAGATACATCTCTAATTGTGCAGAAGAGATGACTATTTTAGTAACTTTAAATTGTCCGGATTTCCTGAAATCCCATTCTATCTACTGAATACACAATTTTTGCGAAATCTAGTCAAATTACGATCAAAACCTCGGAACATTTGTTTAGCAGACCTGCGCTCCTATTGATATTATTCATTACTAACAGTATAATCGGGACGGTCTGCATAAGTCAAAGCCTGTATATGCTCCAGAAATTGCTTCAAATCCGATGGCAAATGTTTTAATAGTATTCGATGATCGTATTTCTCCTTGGTTAGGCCAACTTGTTCTTTATCTTTAATTTTGCGCCATGGCAATTGCCCATTCACAAACTCGACTAGCATATAGAATAAGGACCATAAGTCGTCATGACGGCCCATTTCCCGATTTCGATGAGCGTTTATTGATGCATAACGGACAGTGCCACGAAAACCAGCCGCCGCACGCGGACAACGCACCTCGCCAGTTCCAGTGGTGTATTGACGTGCCAATCCAAAGTCAAGCATATATACACGTCGACAATTATACGGTAAACGACCAATTGAGAAATTACTCTATAATTTTTGTCAAAACCAAAAAAGAAGAAAAAGATAGAATTTTTTAATAAGCAAATCATTCTTGGGAAACTGGAAAAAATAGAAAGAAAAAAACAAACATTTTACAACGTACAGGTTTAATATCACGATGTAGGAATCCAACAGAATGTATAGATTCAATGGCCTTGAGTATTTGTAAACCTAATCTAAGTGTTGTACTCAATGAGAATGCGCCGCGCGGCTGAGCACGTCGTAATTCGGCTAAGTTTTTACCTTGCAATTGCATAACCACATAATTGAACCGATCATTACGGCCACAACCAATAAAACGACAAACGTGCTCTTTGCCTTGCAACTTCTTTAAAACAGCCACTTCCATTTTAAGCACTTGTTTGGGCTGACGCGCAGATTCGACTTTGAGTGCAACTTGTTCACGCGTTATTAAATCTTGCCCTTCATAGATTTCACCAAAACCGCCACCACCGATTTTTCGTAGAACCTGGAAAAAAATAATGAAGCGATTTTGAAGTTAATATACATATCGTCGCCTGGGAAAAAAATTATCGTATGTTACATTAAGCCAGTTCAGATTCGTGTGGAGGTATTAGAAATTTGACAAATTACAATTTAAGTAACCGATATTTGAAATTATTCGATTTTTTAAATGATAATAAAATTATGTATGATATAAAAACAATAATTATTGTTAGGGTTACCAGATTCTTTTAAGTAGAGTTGCAGGGGTCTCAAACTCATCGGTTTCTTTTTTGAAAAACAAAAAAAGTCAACAACAAAATTTCAAAATTTTGAATGAAACAATTTTTTTTCCAAAAGTTAAAAAACAAAAATTGAAGTAGCAAAATACAATGATTTAAGTAAACTTTTTTTTTTTTGAAAGCAAAAATATTAAAAAAAATGCATTTAAAGTTTTTTAAAACTCAATAAGCATATAAACATATAAACATACCTTGAAACTAGGGCTTTCGATCCCGGGATCCCATATCCCGGGATCCCGGTCCATTTTCAGTCCCGAAAATCCCGGGATATTTTTTCCTAAATTCCGGGATTTTTGGGACTACATTTTAAATAGTCTATAAAAAAAGTTTAATACAAGAAAAAAACAACTTTTCATCGCTCATAAAATACAAAAAAAATTGTCTAAGCAGAAAAATAGTTTTTGACAACATTTGGACAAACCCAAAATAAAAAAAATAGAAGATTAAAAACTTAATTTATTAAAAAAAAGTTACGAATAAAATTGTTTGTGCTTGAAATTTTTTCTTTAAGAAAAAATAAATTTATATTTATTTCAGAAGAAAATTGGTAGTTTCAGTCTTAGCGAACGCACAAAAATGAATTACTTAATAAAAATATTTAAGTAAAACTGAAAACTGATACAAAAGTAATTTCAGAAACCTGCTTAAGTAAAGCATATTTTGAATTGAATTGTGTCTTTTTTAAAGAAACAAAAACTCAAATACTAAAAATAAAAAAAAAAATTCATTTAATAAATTGAAATTAATGTTTATGTTTATTTATTTACGCTAAAACTATCAGTTTTCCAATAAAACACATAAAAAACTTTTTTTATTTTTTTAAAATGCATTTTGCTTGCTAAAGTATTAAATCCCGAAAAATCCCGAAAATCCCGGGATTGCAAAAAACCTTCGGGATCGAAAGCCCTACTTGAAACCGATTCAAAATTAAAATTTCTTAGCTACTTAGGTTACTTTTGTTAAGTCCGAAGGGTCTAAATGACAAACAAATTAAACGATTAATACTCCTCTGCTTTGAAAAAACACATCAAAGTGTTGAATACATTTTCTGAATCTCTATTTGATAGCTAGCTCTGCATCAAAACTATTTAAAAATCTGTTACAGTTATACTTATGCTTTTTCACGAAAATAATTTTTATCGAAAACATATTTTTTCAAGTATTGCGTTTTTTATTGAACTTATGTTCCGATCCTTCCAGGAAACCAAAAACAAATTTAAAGGTTTAGATATAAACTAGCTTAATACCCCGGCGTTGCTCGGACTTATACTGAAAGTAGTGAAAAAAAATACTAAAAAAAACACAAAATAAAAACAAAGATTGTGTTCTTATTTATCATTTCCATATAAAATGTATGGCGGCCATTACGGGTGACCCGCTCCCGGAGGGTAAGGGGTATTCGACTTTTGCTCACTCCAGCCCGGAGTCAAAATACATACGTAACCAAAATCCAACAAAAAAACGCTTTAAATCATGCTCGTGATAGATATCCTAAAATCAACGTTTGTAACGCCCATAAGGAGGTGTGTCCGGTATGGAAAAGTATATATATTCTTGATCAGCATCACGTCTTGAGTCGATTTAGCACGATAGCGGTCGCAGTTTGGAAGATGTCGACTTGAAACTTTGGCTACATGTTTTTCTCGTGAATACTGAGATCAAGTTCGAGAACCAGCCAAATCGGATAAAAAATAGAAACGGATTTTGAACAGGGTCCGACTCTCCGAAACCACCTATAATTGGCTCAAAATGGGGTCTTGAGAAGAAATATTTTTATGTTCGAGATACGTCTAAATGGATCATACTGTGTGGGGGTATTTCAGCTTCGGCATAGTTGAAGATAGTTCAATCTCTAGTTTTTTAAAAATAGGAATGGTACAAATATTCATTTTTTTTCTAATTTGTTTTAAAAAATGTATTTATTTATATTTTGGAATATATTTACTGTAATGTTGAAATTTTTTAAAATTCCCAAAATTAATCAAGACACCTTTTAAAAAGCCAATCAAGAAATTTTATAAGGAGAAATCGAAACATTAAAATTTGTATATCTCGGAAAGCAGATTTTTGCGACAAAAAAAGATTCAGATTCGGGGTTAGGACATCAAAATACATAATACGAAAATAAAAAATTGGAAAAATCCAATGATGTAATCGACTTGCAATAAAAATAATCGAGAATCGGAAAAAATGTTTAGCCGTAACAGGTGAAAACAGTGTTTGGTGGCAACGCTAGATTTGTAGCAGTATTATTTTCTTAAAGGTGGCAACGTTGGATCGAAGTTATTTTTGTTTCTGTCAAAGATAATTTTTTGTGTGTGTATGTGGATCAGAGAATAGCGCCGAGTATCTTAGCCCACAAGCAACCGGCAAGCTAACCGTTGTTTTAGCAAGTAGCGTATCCACTTCCACTTGCCGCTCTCGCACACTTGCATCATCCGTCAAAAACTCGAATGACCTGGATAGGCGGAAGCACTTGGATAGCTTGTGTGCTCAAGTTGTGTTGAATGAGCAGTGCGCACTGCGCAGTACGGAAAATGTTCGTATTTTGCACTGTTAAGTTTCGTGCGACATGTAGGGAAATTTTAGATTTTTATTGAATTCATTACGGAATGGTAAAAACCATTGTTTTAAAAAAAATTTCTTTCTATTACACCGTGCAAAAATTTTAATTTTTTTGTACACATACACATTTTTCCATATAGAAAAAATTATTTTTAATAATGTGGTTGGTATTACAGAGTGCAACAAATTTTAGATTTATTGGCAAAAAATTTGTTAAATTAATGCAGTGCACAAAATTTTAGTTTTTTCGTACGCATGAAAATTTGTCCATAAAGAAAAAAATTATTCTATTTAATTATAAAATTAATTATAAAAAATATTTTTTAATTATTTGTATGAAAATTCTTTGACTATTCAATAAAGAAACAATATGCTATCTACTATAATGTAGAATGTGTCCATGTATTTTATAAATTCCACTAGTAATATTTTGTGGTTCATTCAAATAAAAGCTATAATACAAAATACGAAAATTTTCGGTAGAGCAAATAACCCACAAGCAACTTCAACGCGCAAGCTATCCAAGTTAATCCGACTATCCAGGTCATTCGAGTTTTTGCCGAATGG
This sequence comes from Heteromyza rotundicornis, assembly GCA_951394025.1. Taxonomy (NCBI): domain Eukaryota; kingdom Metazoa; phylum Arthropoda; class Insecta; order Diptera; family Heleomyzidae; genus Heteromyza; species Heteromyza rotundicornis. Next base: position 1,422,057 of record OX596014.1, on the reverse strand, counting down.
CACAAGCATTTTATTTTTTTCTCGTGTGCACTCGTACGAACTCGGATCCACAAGCACCGAACACTTGTGGCACTCGTCGACACGGATAGAAGTAGGGAGTTGCACTTGGGTTTTGGCGAGTAGCTCGAAATTGGTTTTCGGTGCACCGACGCTCTTCTCTTATGTGGATTGAAGTGTTGAACATACAGCTTGCTGAACTTAATCGCCATTAGCTGAAGACATTTCTGAACTGGGTGTGGTTCAGTTGCTTCACATTTTTCCCCCTTTTTTAACCTTTCTTTTTCAATGTTCGACTTCCCACATTAGGCCACAATTACATCATAAAAAAATGTCTTTCTATTTTTTGCAAAATTTAATAAAAGCTCACAAATTTCTATAAAAAGTATTACATAGAAAAACATAGAAAATATTTCTGCATCTAAATATACAAAATATATTTAGTAAACATTTAATTTTTCAAATTGGTGTGTTTTTTCCCCACGGCAAATTTACTAGTTTCAGAATAAAAGTTAAAAACTAGAGAGTGGACTATATTCGGCTATGCCGAAGCTGAAATACCCCCACACAGTAGGAAGAAGTACCTCGAACTTAAAATGATGCCCCATTTTGATGCTCCTATAAATAGTTTTGGAGCCCGGACCATGTCCAAAATCCGTTTCTAAAAATTTCCAATCAATTCGACCAAAAAAAAAATTGGTTTGAAGACCCCATTTTGACCCTTATACAGCTGCGGTCAAAAAAATAGTAGCGGTCGAAATTTTTAATTTTGATTTGTTTCCGAACATTTTATGGTATTTTAATTGGTACCATTGGAAAGGTCTCTTGAAGAGGTACTGGAATGAGTACCTGTACATTTTTATCCATAAAGTACTTATCGAGAAAATCCATTTAATTTACTTACTGTTCAAACATTTTTCTTGGGTGTTATTCAATTTTTTTTTTTTAATGCAAAAAGTTTTTTTAGTTAAAAAAAAAAAGTATTTTACTAAAGGCAGTTTTGTGATAAAAATTTTGAGAATTTTTTGAAAAATTTGTTATTTTTTATGAAAAAATGTAAAATTGAAAAAACATAGTTGATACAATTTTTTTATACAAAGTAAATCCACACCCATTACAAAACTTTAAAAAAAATAGTTATGAACAACAATATTTTAATTTAAATTTTTTTTTTCGTAAAAATCAAATATTAAAAAAATCTTTCAAAATTCAGGGAATTATTTTATCACAAAACATGTCAATAAAAAAGACTTGAAAAATTTTGACCTTTTTTTTCGGTGTATGGGAGCCACGCCCAGTTTTTGTCCGATTTGGCTGATTCTCGAACTTGATCTCAGTATTCACGAGAAAAACATGTACTCAAAGTTTCAAGTCGATATCTGTAAAACTGCGACCGCTATCGTGCGGACGGACGGATATATATATATCCGCAATTTCGATTAAAAATTTAGGGTTTTAGCCAAAAACCCTTAATTTTAAATCAAAATTGCGGAAATTAATTTAAAGGAAATTTATTTTCTGCTTTTTAGTCGGTTAAAGGGTTATATTTTAAAAAACTTTCTTTTTTACTCTTTTTTTTATTGCTGCATTCGATTGGAAATGTTTAGAAACGTATTTTTGACATGGTCCGAGCTTCCGAAACTACATATATAAAGGTCAAAATGGGGTCTTGAAACCAATTTTTTTTTTGGTCGATTTGATTTGAAATTTTTAGGAACGGATTTTGGACATTTTCCGGGCTCCAAAACTATTTATAGGTGGCTCAAAATGGGGTCTTCAGACCAAATCTTTATTTGGTCTGAAGAAATTTTATGTTCGAGGTACTTCTTCCTACTGTGTGGGGGTATTTCAACTTCGGTATAGCCGAATATAGTCCACTCTCTAGTTTGTGAATATTTTTGTGTAAATTTTATAATTATTTTAATTTTGTACATTTTTAGTATAGTAATTGAATATTCTTCCTAAATTAATAACAAAAACATTAAATCTAAAGCACTTTCCACTCTTTATTGAACAAAATGCAAACAAGGTAAAGTATGGGCTTTAGTTTTGTCCGACACTGTATATTCTTGATCAGCATCACCCCTGAGTCGATATAGCTATGTCCGTCTGTCCGTCATTTCGCACGATAACTGTCGTAGCTTTGAGCTATCGACCCTCTTCTTCTTCTTATTTTGGCAAATGATTGGATGGTATTGAAAATGGGCAACATCGGATAAGAGCCACGCCTACCTCCCATACAAAATGTCCGCCAATTTTACATTATTTTCGTTTATCTTGAGAAATACTGAACGGATTTGGGTGGTCAAGCGGGGATAATTTACAACGTTAGTTTTTTTTCTTGTATTTTCCTCATTCTAAAATGTTTTTTTTGTACATTTTTTTTTTCGTGAATGCCTCAAAAAACTAAATTATTTATTTAGTGGTCTGCGGTATTTTCAGTATTTTTCTGATTCTATTTTTAATTAATTTTGTTACTCATAAATTTACATTATTTAAAAATTATTTTTGAATTTAATTTTATTGAATACTTTTTGTTTGTTTGATTTTGGTTGAAAAATATTTCGAAAACCACTTGAATGAAAACGATAAACAAGAAGTGAAAAATCCAGTTTGATTAGCTTTTGTCTTTTTTTCACTTTCAAATTTCATTTTTTTTTGTTTATGGAACCGAAACCGATATTTTGGAAATCTGAAAACCAGAACCGGAACTGAAAACGAAATTTTTTAAATTAGCGAACCGGAACCGACATTCCTTTCGGTTCCAGTCCCTGCTTAAATCGTACGTGAACCATTCCATTCCGTCATAGATTTGCGAGCTTTAGAAAGGAATGAGGAAGGACCACTAAAGCGTCTTTCTTCGCTGATGGGATACTGCTATTGGATATGTAGCTTATCCTTTCAAATTGAAAAACCCATTATCGAAAATGTAAGTCGCACTGGGCTATTTATTATTTCTTATTTGGCGAAAAGTAGCGCAACGAAAAATGTTGTGATACAAAACAAAATTTTTAGAGGTTTTACGAACAGTTACCTTACGAGTTTAAATTTCTCGAGAATCATCACAAAATAGGCCTTGGTTACATATTTTCGACAAATTTCAATTGTATTGCGCTAATTTTGGTGCGTTATATGATAGTATTCAAATACCCTAAATACGACCCTGGGAAGCTATATAAATATTTTGTATGTACCTTCCAACGTTCTTTGACCACATGTCCCGGCTGCAAAAGATCCTCAGATGTCATTTTGATATTTGTCGGTGGATGATCGATTCGATTATTATTAATGATATTACTATTTTTGTTTTGAACAACCAATGGTGGTTGAGAGATGAGGGGGGCAGGCGACGAAACCCTAAATGTCACCCGATGATTACGGCCGACTACACGATTTGTTGCTTTTGCTGGTAATGTAGCCGAACGTTGCAAACCATATAAAATATGTTGCTGCTGCTCTATAGAATCGTTTATTTCGATAGCATCAGAATCTCGATTTTTGTCATTATCCTTGCTAATACTATTTTTATTATAATTGCTACGAAATTTTTCTGGGTAATTCAATATTATTGGAGGTGGAGGTTTCGTTGGTGGATGCAAGCGCAATAACTCAATTGTGTTTGATATTTTTTCTGACTTCTTATCGCCGTCGTTTTTGTAATACTCTTGATCTGGCCTATTGCTGGTGGTTTTCAGGCGATGCAACACAGCAACTTTTTCGTTATTTCTGCAAATAGAAAATATTCAATGAATGTACATAATAAACAATTATTCAATATTTATTATACGTTATCAGTTGTCGGACCAACATCACCAAGAATCTTCTATTAAAATTTTAACAACTTTTAATTCATTGTTTTTATTCCCAAATATTATGAAAATATTACTGAAACCATGATGCAACTGAAGGGTTGCAGTAATCAACTGCAGCCCAGCCCACAACAATTGTTGAGATGAAATAATTTTAATTTTTCCAATCAGTAAATTGTTAAATCAGTGGTCATAATTTTATGGAATCACATATACACATTTGGCACCAAATATTTATATTGTTGCCTGCAAATACAAATTTAGTTGCATTATTATGAGATAAATGTCTGCGAGAGCTAGCTATGCACAAATATGTAAGAGTAATAACCGGTTATATGGAATCGGGTATTTAACCCCACAGCCACACCAGACAGTGTTTGCTAGGCAGTAAAGGTGTATGTAGATCGCACGAACGAACGCAACTTTAGTTGTGAAGTCTAATCGAAAACAATATTTCGTTCATACAACCGTTTACACAGCCTGAATATATTTTCCCGAACAAGCATCGGTAGTCCGAGTTTGCAAGAACTCGCACTACGAACACAAGATGGCAAAAGAGGCGTTCACACCGACCGAATGAACAGCATTTTGTTCGCGAATTCGTGCGATCTAAATTCACCTTTCATTACATATTTCATAATTTTTGGGCTGGTTATAATGGAAGTAGACGTGAGGTATAAGTACAGTGGTAAAAAGATTTAGAAAACAGTATGTATTTTGCTCCTCAATGTGCGATCATCAAAAATACAAATTATAATATTTTTCTTATATTTTTTGGTTTTGAAACGCTTTTTTCTTTGTTAAAAATTGGATTTAAAAAAATGTAAACATAATGTCTGTCTACTATTCTTTTTTATTCAACAACTTTTTCAGAATACATATCGCTCATTCCCAGCAATAAAGACACAACTCTAAATTCGGGCTTTTGAAGTTATAAATGCCTTTAGGACCCTGAGATATTCATCTGCATGCTGCCAAAAGAATTCATATCTTTAATTTTTGACGTATTTTAACCTTTTTTTAGAAACATTCCAAGTGCGTATAAAATTATGAAATTTTGAATTTCAAATCGTGATTTCGAAAAAATAGTATTTTTTGACATGAGTCTTTTTTGCAGGGAATGAGTGATATATGGTAGACTTATACTTGTGTGCTACTCAAGATACATAGAATACTAGATAACGACATGAGGTCGTTTACGGTTACCTAGCTTGACGTCAGCAGATACTTCTTGTCACTTTGGTAGAAAAATGCAAGCGTTGCCACAAATTTAGCTTAATTGGTTTCGCAATAGTGCTACCAGATAATGGATTTTCTACTGTAATAATTAGTCGTTAGTAGAAATACGATTCGAAATTATTAAAATTAGGCAAACAAATCATGAATCTTGCGGAGCGACAATGACAGTTTCCACTGCCTGCAAAAGGAAAACTTTGGGGCCACTGCAAAACCCCAGAGCCGATAAATTGGACCAATAGCGGATGAAAACGATAATGACGACGTTCTCATGGTTGTGAGTTACGGAAAGTATTTGACGACGAAAGCTGAACTTTTGGAAATGAAAAAGCAAAACAAATTTCTACAAAAGAAAATGTAAGTTTTTTTTAAATCTTTTGATGTATGTACACTTTTTTTTAAATAATATTAATATTTTAGTATTGACAAATGCAGATCGGTTATTTTGTTCGAAACAAGTAATAAATATTACATTTAAGAACTTATCGTACCATATTTGCAATAATATAGCAATTTCTGTCAAATTCCGATATTCGTTTTTGAGTCTTACTCGAAATAATCCACTCTAGGAGAAAATATTTCAATTCAGATCGCAAACAAAGAACAGCTTTTCGTGTGACAAGAAGTATCTGTTGACGTCACGACAAAATGGCGTAAACGTCATGTCGTCATCTGTGTTTATATCTTTCTTGTGTGCTACTAATGTAATGTGCAGTATGTAACTTTTTCGGACTGTGTAATATAAAATGAAATGTAAAATTTTTTCGTAATTTTTTAAATGTAAAACGCACGAAACGTGTTAAAAAAAATAAAAATGTAAACAATATTTATGAATTTATTAAAAAAAAAATTTTAGGTACAATTCTCTGGAAAAGGTAAAATTTTTCATGTCATTTACGTACATTAAAAATAAAAAAAGAGTTTCAACGAAAGTTAGAACTTCAAATTGGCTCCATCCCGCTCCCCTTTGCCCCACACCCCTTTTTCGAAAGGGTACAAAATTTAATTTTGTCAAGAAGAACTCACCTACCAAATTTCATTATTGTTGCCTGAAGGAATTGGAAGTTATGCCATGTTTTAAAAAAGAGGTAGCGGGGACTCAACCCACGGCCTCCTACGCCTCTGAGTCACAGTGTTCCAAATTTCAGCTCTCTAGCTCATGTGGAAGTGTATGAAAAAGCTCGCCGCAGATTTGAGGATATATATATATATATATATACTTTTTGGATTTTTATTTAATTTTTTAACTATTTTGGTATTGAACCAAAATTTATGAATCTTTATGAAACTTTTAATAGTACATAATTGAGATATATGAAATAGATATTATAAAGAGAGTTCGAAGTTTACATTTTATTTTAATTAACCATTCACAAAAACATAAAAATATAAAGTACAAACCAAAAAAAATTGCTTGGCAATAGTTATTTAGCCTTAACTTCAGTAGGAATTAAGGCATTCAATCCCGAAGTGTTTTTGAAAATCCCGGGATTTCGGGATTTGAAATTACAATCCCGGGATCCCGGGATTTGTTCGGGATTTTCCAATTAAATACAATAATTAATATAAAATTAAAGAAAAAATTGTTGCAACAATATTTTAAGTTTAATTTCATTTTAATTCGACAAAGAAATAATATTTATTAAATATAGCATTAAACAAAACAAACAATATTTAAAATTAATAAGTCGAACAAAAAGTAATTCTTTTTAAATTACATTGATCGAACATTTTTTTTTTGCCACCTGAATCTGAATATTATTATAAAATTCAGCCAGCTCCATTTCATGCTACACACGAAAAAGTTACTTTCAGTAGTTTTAGTATTATAGCTAGAACGGATACACGAATTGTTGTTTAAAACATATATCTTTTTTGTAAAAAAAAAAAAAAATTTTTAAATTCACAAAATTTTATTCAGATCGATAAAAATTGTTTGTTAATCGTTAGTGACAAAAATGTTGTCAATTTTTGTGTGTGTGTAGCACTAAATCTGCAAAAGTGGGTTTTTTTTAATTTACGGAAAGCCCCAGTGTACAGACTGCGGCATTTGGCTAAAAAAATTTAATTTTTTGTAGTCTGTTTGCTTTTCTTTACATTTGTGTTTTTGTCCCTTTTCTTATTTCGATCGTTTTCTTTGACTAGATCTTGATTCGTTTGTTTTGATTCTTTTTATACCCTACACCTCATGAGGTATGGGTATATTCACTATGGTCTGATGTTTGTAACACCAAGAAGGAGAAGTGTCCGGTATAGAAAAGTATTCGTCTGTACGTCCTCCTTTCTTGTAAACACGATTGCAGGAGCTAGAAGAAAGCTAGGGATTTTGGATTTATCCTTTTTAGGCCCTAGAAGGAGTTGGTATTGAAAATGGGCAGAATCGGTAGACTGCCACGCCTACCTCCCATATAAGTGGAAATTGTGTTCTTACCGAAATTTTAAGATTTCATCAAAACAGTATGAAATTTTGTAGAGGGTCGCTGATTTCGAATTTGATGTCGCATTTTCAAAATTCAAGATGGTGGATACAATATGGCCCAGTAGGTGTAGGGTATATATAAGTCGGCTTGCCCGACTGAAACTTACTCACTTGTTATACCCTGCACACTAGTGTCCAAGGGTATATTGTTTTTGTCACACCGTTTGTAACGCCCATAAGGAGGTGTGTCCGGTATGGAAAAGTATATATATTCATGATCAGCGTCACCTCCTGAGTCCATGTCCGTCTGTCCGTCTGTCTGTCATTTCGCACGATAACTGTCGTAGCTTTTGAGCTATCGACTCCAAATTTTGGGATTCCTCTTATTTTGGCGAATGATTGGACGGTATTGAAAATGGGCAACATCGGATAAGAGCCACGCCTACCTCCCATTCAAAATGGTCGCCAATTTTATATTATTTTCGTTTATCTTGAGAAATACTGAACCGATTTGGATGCGGTTTTTTGCATTGTGTTGGAATGAAACCGGAACGAAATGGAATTGGACCGGAACAAAATGGAATTGGAACCAAATTTTTAAATGGATCAGGAACTAAAATTATCGATAAATATTTGAAAATGATCGATAAATATTGGAAAATTATCGAAAAATTATCGATAAAAAATCGAAAAATTATCGATAAAAAATCGAAAAATTATCGATAAAAAATCGAAAAATTATCGATAAAAATCTGTAACGCAGTGTAATTTTTCGATAATTTTTCGATTTTGTATCGATAATTTTTCGATAATTTATCGATTTTTTATCGATAATTTTCCAATATTTATCGATAATTTTCCAATATTTATCGATAATTTTCCAATATTTATCGATAATTTTAGTTTCCTGATCCATTTAAAAATTTTGTTCCGGTCCAATTCCATTTCGTTCCAGTTTCATTCCCATTTCGTTCCCGACCATCGCACAAAACCGCATCCAAATCGGTTCAGTATTTCTCAAGATAAACGAAAATAATACAAATTCGGCGGCCATTTTGTATGGGAGGTAGGCGTGGCTCTTATCCGATGTTGCCCATTTTCAATACCGTCCAATCATTCGCCAAAATAAGAAGAATCCCAAAATTTGGAGGCGATCGGTTAAGTATTTCTCAAGATAAACGAAAATAATATAAAATTGGCGGCCATTTTGTATGGGAGGTAGGCGTGGCTCTTATCCGATGTTGCCTATTTTCAATACCGTCCAATCATTCGCCAAAATAAGAGGAATCCCAAAATGTCGATAGCTCAAAAGCAAAAACAAAAGAGAACCAACAACAAAAACATTTCAAACAGACTACAAAAAATTAAAAATTGTTAGCCAAATGCCGCAGTCTGTACACTCACTGTCCAAGCTCCGAAGTCTGCTTACTCACCAGAATTTCACGAGCTCCGAGTTAGCAAAAAGGAAGAGCTTATGACGCTTCTCTATGAATATACATAAGTTCTCTGGTTATAGTACCGAAAATTATTAAATTGTTGTCAAGCGGCTGTAAATAACCAAATGTTTAACCTTTAATATCCCAAAAGTTTTTCTAAGAACGGTTTTGAAAAAAATATATTTTTAAGGCCAAAGTATGCACCAACAATTTACAAAATTTCATCTCAATAGGTTCATACAACTTTTTGAAATTCACTTAGTTAAAATTTATTTTTCAGATAACGTTCGAAAATCGAGAAACAATGAAGTCAAATGCATTTAATTTTACTAAAAAATGGTTTGTTATTATGTATCAGTAATAACTATTACTCCCTTTATTTAGTATAATTCCGTAAATTCAGTTTGGCATGGAATCATACAGTTTCTTTAAGAAATTCAATGAAATTTGTCTCTAAGCTGTTGTTATAGCTTCAATGAGTGTTTCTTTGTCCTAGAATTGGCGGCCGGAATCATACACTTTGTGTACTAGCCATCGTCAGACATTTTCAATAACATTCAAGTCGGGGGAGTATGGAAGCCATTGCAATAATTAAACATTTTTCTCACTGATCCAACTTTTAACTTTACGAGCAGTATGAATGGGAGCATTATCGTGTTGGTAGGTCCATTGCAATGGCCCAAAAATGTCCGAACATTTTGGAAAAGCTCTTTCGAGGATGTTTGTGTATGAATTTGACTAACTTTCGTATTTTTTAAATTACAGGGCCTACATTTTTTACTTAGGTTATCATTCGGAAAAAAGAGTTTAAAAAAGGGGGTAAATGGAGGGGAAGAGGGTTAAAAAAAGGGGGTGTACAAATTTTTTTAAAAAACTAGAGAGTGGACTATCTTCGGCTATACCGAAGCTGAAATACCCCCACACAGTAGGAAGAAGTACCTCGAACATAAAAAAATGTCGTCTCAAGACCCTATTTTGAGCCAATTATAGGTGGTTTTGGAGCCCGGACCATGTCCAAAATCCATTTCTAAAAATTTACAATCAAATCCACCAAAAAAAAAAAAATTGGTCTCAAGACCCCATTTAGACCCTTATATATGTGACTTCGGAACCTCGGACCATGTCAAAAATACGTTTCTCAACATTTCCAATCGAATACAACAATAACAAATTTTTACCTTTTTTTCGGTGTATGGGAGCCACGCCCAGTTTTTATCCGATTTGGCTGATTCTCGAACTTGATCTCAGTATTTACGAGAAAAACTTGTACCCAAAGTTTCAAGTCGATATCTCCAAAACTGCGACCGCTATCGTGCGGACGGACAGACGGTCAGACGGACAGACGGACAGACGGACAGACAGACGGACATCGCTAAATCGACTCAGGCGGTGATGCTGATCAAGAATATATATACTTTTCCATACCGGACACGCCTTCTTATGGGCGTTACAAACGTTGTGACAAAGTGAGTATACCCTGCCACAGTGAGTGTGGGGGTATAAAAAGGAAAATAATAAATAGTAAAAAACAAGTTTTTTAAAATATAACCCTCAAACCGACTAAAAAGCTGAAAATAAATTTCTATTAAATTAATTTCGGCATTTTGATTTTAAATTAAGGGTTTTTGGCCACTTCAAAATATGCAATGTCATTAGAAACAAACTAGCGAACAACCCTTAATTATACCCCCACACTCACTGTGGCAGGGTATACTCACTTTGTCACAACGTTTGTAACGCCCATAAGGAGGCGTGTCCGGTATGGAAAAGTATATATATTCTTGATCAGTATCACCTCCTGAGTCGATTTAGCGATGTCCGTCTGTCCGTCCGCACGATAGCGGTCGCAGTTTTGGAGATATCGACTTGAAACTTTGGGTACATGTTTTTCTCGTGAATACTGAGATCAAGTTCGAGAATCAGCCAAATCGGACAAAAACTGGGCGTGGCTCCCATACACCGAAAAAAAAGGTAAAAATTTTTTATTGTTGTATTCGATTGGAAATGTTTAGAAACGTATTTTTGACATGGTCCGAGGTTCCGAAGCCACATATATAAGGGTCTAAATGGGGTCTTGAGACCAATTTTTTTTTTTTTGGTGGATTTGATTGGAAATTTTTAGAAATGGATTTTGGACATGGTTTGGGCTCCAAAACCACCTATAATTGGCTCAAAATAGGGTCTTGAGACCACATTTTTTTATGTTCTAGGTACTTCTTCCTACAGTGTGGGGGTATTTCAGCTTCGGTATAGCCGAAGATAGTCCACTCTCTAGTTTTAAATCGAAATGCGGGAATTAATTTAAAGAACATTTTTTTTCAGCTTTTTGATTTAGTTTTTAGGTTTAGCTTTTGAAATTATGAACTTTTGAAATTATCGAATTTTTGTACTGAAGAATACAGATGTAAAAGGAAATTTCTGACCAAAGTAGAGCTTACCCGAAAAATCCGATAGCATATTCGTGATCAGCAGGCCTTAAAATACAAAAAAAGTGAGTGAAACTCTGGGGGTTTTCAAAGCCTCAAAATTGTTGTACAGGGTTACATTTTTTTTTCCAAAACATCAAAAATTAGTTTTTTATAGTGAAATTTTGTAAATTTTGATATATATCCCATTTCCGCCCACAGTTGCATTGAATCGATAAAACAATTTTTTGGAAAAAACATAGATACCATGTGGTTAGTTAAAGTTCAATCTATCTAAAAAATATTGGAAACATAGACTTTTTACCATACTCCCGCCCTACCAAGACCATTAAAATTACCTAAAAAATTGTGCTTTTTCGACGATTTTTAAAAAATATAACAAACTTTTTTCAATAAACATTTTTTGGTTTTATATAGTTTGAACCTTTATATATTGAAGAAAAGAACTAAGCAATCGCTAAAAGCAAAATAAATACTTGCATTTCAATTCCCCGACCAACGTTGCGCAAACGCATTACTGGGCGGAAACGAAAACGAAAATATAATTTTTAAAATTTGCACATTTTGGAATTGCGCAATCTATTCTATGATCTGTCACTAGAATCCCAAACAAAAAGTGAAATTTAGACCTACCGGTCCCCCAACGTCGCCCATTCATCCCCTAAGTCTCCCCTACGTCCACTATATCCACATAGTTCTCCCTATACGTACCAATAACACCCCTATGTCCCGCCCATGACCATCCCATCTTCGGCCTCCCTATATCATCCCAGGTCCCTCCTTGAGCCCCTCATGTCCTGGTCAATATCATACCCAATAAAAACTAGAAAGTGGACTATCTTCGGCTATACCGAAGCTGAAATACTCCCACTCAGTAGGAAGAAGTACCTCGAACGTAAAATTATGTGGTCTCAAGACCCCATTTTGAGCCACCTATAAATGGTTTTGGAGCCCGGACCATGTCCAAAATCCATTTCAAAAAATTTCCAATCAAACCGACCAAAAAAAAAATTGGTCTCAAGACCCCATTTTGACCCTTACATATGTGGTTTCGGAACCTCGGACCATGCCAAAAATACGTTTCGAAACATTTCCAATCGAATGCAGCAATAAAAAAGACTTGAAAAATTTTGACCTTTTTTTCGGTGTATAGGAGCCATGCCCAGTTTTTGTTCGATTTGGCTCATTCTCGAACTTGATCTCAGTATTCATAAGAAGTTTCAAGTCGATATCTCCAAAACTGCGACCGCTATCGTGTGGACGGACAGACGGACGGACAGACAGAGGGACATGGCTAAATTGACTCCGGCGGTGATGCTGATCAAGAATATATATACTTTTCCATACCGCACACGCCCCCTTATGGGCGTTACAAACGTTGTGTCAAAGTTAGTATACCCCACACTGACTGTGGGGGTATAAAAATAATGAAATTTTTCAATGTAGTCCTCATACAAAGTACCTTTTTACATATGAAAATGTAGACCCCATATCTGACCAGTGATGCGTTTGCGCAACACACCGGTACACCGGAACCGGAAGTCAAAAAAATTTAATTTTACGTGGAGTGTTTTTTGACCAAAAAAAGCAATCTCACCAAAAATCTCGAAAAAATTCGAACTTTTTTTTGATCTGGACGGAAATGGGATATCATGATATTTATGGCTTCTAAAAATCGATATATATTATGATACATATCATGATATATATCAGCTGATCTTTGAGCCCTGACTGAAAGGCATTGAATGTTTCGTAGAATGCGTCGAAATCAAAAGTGGTCTAACCGATGAAGGCAGTATTCAATATACAAAATCGAAACAAAGTTCCACAGCCCCTATTCCGTGTGGAACTAGAGTTCCTGAGGTGCATCCAAGGGGGGGGGGTGGGATTCGGGGGTTTGAACCTCATCCTCATCCTCATCCGCCTCCGCATCCGCGGAGCACCCGCACTAAATTGACATCCGCACAGACATCCGCATCCGCAAATCACACATCTAAAACATCCGCACCCGCATTCGCATCCGCGACATGACACCCGCATGTATGCGGGTCTTTTCATCTTATAGCTTTTTGCACTTTTTTGAAACTTTTTTACTGTATTTTTGGTTTTTTCTCAGAAACTATAAGCGATCTGTGCAAAAGTCAGATTCAACTTCAGAACGTCAAAATACCCAACACAAAATTAAAAAAGTCCAAACAATTAAATTTTTTCGAAAAAGTTGTTTAAAACATCCGCATTTGCATCCGGCTCCGCATCCGCGGATGTCATTTTCAAACATCCGCCTCCGCACCCGCAACGTATTTTATTGATAGTTTTTCGATATTTTATTGATAGTTTTTCGATATTTTATACATAATTTTTCTATATTTTATCGATAATTTTTCGATTTTTTATCGATAATTTTTCGATTTTTTATCGACAATATTTCGATAATTTATCGATAATTTTTCGATTTTATCGATAATTTTTCGATTTTTTCCAATATTTATCGATAATTTTCCAATATTTATCGATAATTTTAGTTTCCTGATCCAATTACAAATTTTGTTCCAATTCCATTTTGTTCCGATCCAATTCCATTTCGTTCCGGTTTCATTCCCACATTTAACAATAATATTTTATGTAATAACTATGGGTTTTAGCTTGTTTTTCGAAAAAATTCATTTTGGAAAAGGGGAGCACAACCACCAAGCAAAAAAACTCAGTTTTGTTTTTGTATTTTCTGGCAAGTTGTGTGAGTATCAGAGAACACACAATGTACAAATTTATTTGCCATTTATTTAACCAGGCATTCGCAGTAGGTTGCTTTAATACAACAACAAAATTTCAGTTTGGAGCATTTTACCATTCGCTGTTTAAGTGAGTTGGTGTGATGCAAAGGAGAAGCATCTCTCTTGTGCGTCATACTAATGCTTACTTAAAGCGTAGCTTGGATTTAATAAAATGCATAAAGAGTGCTGACGAGGATCCGTGGGTGTATCCGAAGCAGCTGTACACTCTACCAGACTTAGTTTTTTTGCTTGGTTGTTTTGGTTCCCATTTTTCAAAACGTTTTTTTGGAAATGACCTAAAACCCATAGTTAATACATAAATTGTGAAAAACTCGATAAAATCTGAATTCATACTAAAAAAATAACACTTTGTTTTAATTTCTTACTTATTTTCCTTTACAGTACTTCCATTTTTTCTTGTTTTTTTAGGAACGAAACCGGAACTTATGTTCATGTGGATGACGAGGCACGAGGTTCAGACGACGGGGATCTTGATGCGGACGATGGGAACGTAGCGACGTGGATGTGTCTACAGCCTTATACAGGGTTTTCCAATAAGAGGTGTTATTTTGGTATTCAAAGAAAAATGACACTTTTTGAGATAAATGATCGGATGTTTATTTCATAATAAAGAGGAAGGTATGCCGTTGCGGTGCAATGCTGAAGATGATAAAGCTTGGATTGTTTTTCCGTTCATTTTACAATCTGAATTTACTTCGGTAATTTGCTTGTTCTAATTTTTTCTTAACTCCAAACATACAAAGAAGGAAAAAAAAAATAAGAACTACATGGTTATGACTTGAATCCACACAGTTCTAAAACACAACAAACAGTTTTACTTTTTGAAAAAGGTATGAGCTTGGGTTCAAATCTCAGTCGGAACAAATTTTTTTTAAATTTTTTTCCTGGTTTTTTGCAAAAAAAAACGATCTGCATTTGCCAATTTAAATTTTGTTGCATTTTTGAGGTACTGGGCGTTGATTTCAAGAAATTTAGAGTAAGCGCAGCAAAACGAACCCCGGATTCGTAACCAGCGACCCCTCAAAAAAAAAATTAAAAAAGTAATATTTAAAAAAGGAAACAAAAAAAAATTGCTCCGACTGAGATTCGAACACACGGTCCCAAAAAAGTAAAACTGTTTTCAGTTATATTTCAGAACTG
Organism: Heteromyza rotundicornis; assembly: GCA_951394025.1. Taxonomy (NCBI): domain Eukaryota; kingdom Metazoa; phylum Arthropoda; class Insecta; order Diptera; family Heleomyzidae; genus Heteromyza; species Heteromyza rotundicornis. The sequence continues at coordinate 1,406,802 of OX596014.1, read as the reverse complement.
AAACCGTTTCAAATCCTAACCAAGCAATTTCATAGTATATGTATACAGTTAAAACATTGCAATATAAACACAGCGGTAGGCAAGCGTGCTAAGAGGCGAGTTTATGAATCCGAATGGCCAGTGTTCAAATCTCGCTAAGTAAACAAAAATTTATATAATTTCTTTATATCGTAAATCAAATAAAACAATGAAATATCAATAATGTTGTTTAAAAAGATAATTTGGAGTAATAAAAATATAAATTGAAATTTAATTTAAAATTAAAAACTTTTTAGGTAGTTCTAAAAATAGGCCTTTCCAATAACCTATTTTTGTATTTTCAATTCATGCAATGATAAACATTTCAGTCGCAAAACAAAAATTTTTAGTCATGAAACAACAACATTTGAGTCTCAATTCATCCATGGGCAGTTTCAAAAAAATTTGCAAGCTTTGTTGTTAAAAGCAGAACATTCACTTTTGGCTGGAAATTGACAACGGTTCGGAACGTTTTGATAACGTTTCGTTTTGATTTTTTTTTCTCGGTGTACATATTGCTGCTCAAAGGGCAGACTCCTGTTGAACACTGTCAACAGGGCAGATCATCAAAGGGCAGACTCCTGTTGAACACTGTCAACAGGCTCCTTGATGTGATCTCTTCTGGTACTCAAACTTACTGGCCAACCGATAGTCACAAAACTCCTGATGACTTTGCAATATTCAAAATTGTAAAACGCAGCCAATTGTCCATTGAATATTTTCTAGATCTCTCATCAGACCACACGCCTAGGACAATACACCAAAGAAATTGACCAGTAAACTCACAAGATTGCTCAAATATCAGAAGTATATCCGCTCTCACGTTATCCCTGATGAGTCACTAAAAGCGAAAGACCAAATAAACCCAACTGTTAGCAAATTCACACTTTGCATTCCCAAGCAGCCACTTCCGCCCAAAGCTCAACTCGCAGCTATGCAAAATGTACCACAAAGGACATAGCTACTAAAAAATAACAAGAAAATACGTCGTGAATGTCAAAACAATGGATCCACAAATCTGAAAAAAGAGCAGAATGATAAAAAAATGAAAAAAGCTGCTGCCAAATGCAAATTGAGCTACACACAGAAAAAACCCATTTGTTGAAGTCGCCCAAAACCCTTAATTTTAAAGCGAAATTGCGGAAATTAATTTAAAGGAAATTTATTTTCTGCTTTTTCCCCGAATGCGAACCTAAGTACAAAAGGTTGGCCCTGTAGCTTAAGAAATACTAAAGGTAGAACTTTAAACAGGCTCCATCCCCCTCCCCTTTACCATATTTGTCAATAACAACCCAATAATAACCCACCCTCATCCTTGTAGCCTGAAGGAATCGGAAATTATTCCATGTTTAAGAAAAAGGGGTTTGAGTCTGAGGTCTGATGGATCCCAAAATTTAACATAATGCAATATCAACCGAGTTCTATCTGTGTACCAAATTTCAGCTCTCTAGCTAATGTGATATATATATATATACAAAGCTGTGCAATAACTAGTTAATTAGTTAATAGTTAATTAACAAAGTTTAATTTTTGGTTAACTTTTAACGTTTCAGTTAATTTCGAAAACCATTAACTTTTTCATTTAGTTAAGTTAAATTTCTTCGATTAACTAGCAATAAGTTAACTTTAAAACGAAAAAAATTTTTTTATTATTGAATAGAAACAAAAAGTAAAAATTAAGAATTCATACTATTTTTGAACTAACATTTAAATGAAATGAAATTTATTTCACAAAACAATCAAATACACTATTTTTATGTATGAATGGACCATTCTAAATACAATGGCCATCACGTGATGTTTACATCGTATTTTCCATTTCTCAAATTTCTCAAAATCGCGAAAAACTGAGAATGCCATTGTGTGATGTTTGTTCTGAACCAGGGATGATTTTTTTGGTACAATTGTACAATGGTACTACATTGACATTTTTGGTACAATATATGCGAAGGTATCAGATTAATAAAAAATAAATTGAATCAACTTATTTTTCATTTGTTTCTTAAATATTTTTATTTATTATTATATTTTTTGTTAAAGGTTCGTTTCCAAGCTCAAAACTGCTTGTCAAACTTCGTTTAAAAAAAATCTAAGAAAATGATACTAACAATTTCCTTTTCGTAAATTGTCTTTAACTCACATTCACTTCGGTACAATTTTTTGTACCTTTTTTTAACGAAATGCGACACGGCCACTCTGTGCCCTCTGGAGAAATTTGGAATTTTTTCCAATTTCTTTGGAAAAGTTGACATTATTAGTTGTCAAATTTAGAGCAGAAAGCAAAAGTGGATGAAGAACAGCGGCAATGTTCCAAAAGGCAGAAGCGCAATATAAATTTTTGCCTTCTCATCTGTCAAAAAATTCTGCTCTAATACAATTTTACAGCATAGGAAATTGACCAAATTTTTCTGGAGTCATTTCTCCAGAACTGGAATCGAAGCGTTTCTGAATATTAATAAACTTTACTGTTCATATTACAAACTATTTTTAATTACAAAATTAGAGCATTTAAGTGTTGGTACATTTTCGACAGATTTGGTACTATTTTTTTTGCCTTTTTGTACAAAATGGAACAACCCAAATATCATCCCTGTTCTGAACCAAACTTCATTCGCTTCATTATTATTATTTAATCTCTTACTTATATAAAATTCTTTGTGAGTAGGTTTGTAGGTTTGTATGTATGTTTGTTCCCTTATAACTCAAGAAATACTTGACCGATTTTAATGAAACACGTACCCAAATGTAGGTAATTTCATTGATCTCATCATAGGCTATATGCAATTTCATTAAATTTGGGCGTTCGAGGTGGGCGTGGCAAATATTATTCTAAAATGTTATAATTTATGCAGTATTTAACCGATTTCGCTGAAATTTTATATGTGGTTTTGGGTAATGAATTGGTAATATGTAGATTCTGAAAATTTGCAGTCCGCCCACTGCCACGCCTTAAAATTTCTAAAGCTCTGTAACTTGGGTCCTATTCAAGGGATTTCGCTGAAATTTTGAATTTGGTGCTTGGAGGTGAATGGGCAGAGGGATGACTATTGAAATTTAAGATCTGCCCACTGCCACGCCCTAAAATTTTTAAAGCTCTGTAACTCGGGTCCTATTCAAGGGATTTCGCTGAAATTTTGGATTTGGTGTTGGGAGGTGAATGGGCAGAGGGATGACTTGCAAAATCTATTTTTATTTCAGTTGCTTAAATAATACATATAACATTTCTACGTTAACATGAAATAACAAAATTATTGCGAGCGAAGCTGTGGGTATAAGCTAGTAATTATATAAAGCTTTTTTTTATGGAGTTTTTGTGCACTCTCTCTCTCTTTATTCACAATAATCAGGGAATGATTGTGGGGAATTACCCATTTTGCGGGGAATTTTTCTATTTCGCTTCTCTGTTGTGAATGTCTGTATTTGTTTACGTGGGCAACGCCACGGTGTGCACGGAATGCTAGTGTTCAAATATGCAGACATATAATTGAAAATGTGCAAAAAAGATCGAAAATGGCCAAATATGCCAAAATATGCAAATCGATTAATATTTTCTGATTCGTAAAGATATTTTGTTAGTTTTTTTCTTGCATTACTCTAAAAAAATATGCATTCGCCCCTAGTGATTAGTCTTGTGCGGCTACATCAGAATGTGAAGAAAGAGGTATGTATGAAGTATGTGCGATAAGCCAAAAGGCTAGACCAGAATGTAAAGCATGAAGTATGGCGCAGAAGTACAATATGAAGCGCATAAGACGGTTAAGTCGACAAGCCAAAATATAAACATAATGTAGAACTTGCCAATTTTACTTCTTCCAAAGATTTTTTTTTATAAATTTTTAGATGAATTATGTTTTAAAAACTGTAAATAATGTTTAAAAATTAATTAACAATTAAAATTGAGTGTCTTAATAAAATTTACTTTTTACAATTTCCGTTTTGATTAGATTTTCTAAAAAGTTGTATTGGTAACTCTATTCTTCACGAAGGCACGTTTGACAATCAGCTGTTGTACATGACGCAAACTTCAAAGTAGAAAAGTTACAACTTTGCGCTTCGCCGCAAACTTCAGCGACAACTTTAATTTCACATTGGGTAGCCGTTTATTAAAATACATATCTGTAAATATTTGACAAAATAACCTCTTTCGAATTTGATAACTTTTCAGGAGAGCAAAAAAACGGTTAAACTGTTTCTGAAAATTTGTTGTGTAGAAATTTAAAGAAATGTTATGATTTGATATTGTGAACGAGTAAACATTTCCCAATTACTTTTTTTTTTACCCTAAAGCAATGGTTTTTTTATAAAATGGTAAATAAAATTAACAAGATGTTCTGTCAAATGTTCAGCTTATACCCCGCAAATTGTTTTGTCAAAATAGTCTTGAATGAAAAAGAATTAAATTTTGGTCGCTTATGTCAAGACAAGTGGTTTTGTTAAGGGGGAATTTTTAATTTCGCATTTGACTAAAGATCATCTTTCGAAAGAATTTGTTCTGTGAAAAGGAATTCGCGTTAAATGGAGAGAGGTTGTTTGGTCAAATTGACCTGTGTAGAAGATGCAATTTTGAAAAATAACTGGAATGAGGTTGATTTTCGAGGGGTTGAAGTCGAAAAATGAGACGACTACACCAAAAGAAGCGTACAAAAATTTTATATTTATGATTAAAATCTTGAAAATTTGGCATATCTCGAGAGAAACTGTTTTGTGAAATGTCCACAGTATGTGTGGTTTGCTTTTGATTGCTCGGAATGCAAGAAATTCAAACTCTAGCTTCTACTTTGGTGTAGCATTTATTTCAGCAACTTTCATTATAGTTTTGCCATATACAGATTGTACAAAATATCTTGATGTATCCTTGCAACACTAAAAAAAAACAATACAACTAGACAATTAGGGGCCCATTTGCATTTGTATTTAAGTCAAATGACACTCCTTCGGGAGGCCTGCAATTCAATAAAGATTGCACATCATGTATGAATGTTTTGGTTCCAAATTAAAGAACACGTAATTAGTCCGGAATTCAGGTACATGAACATGTTTTCAAACCATTTTCTAACGAAAATTAAGTCACACTGACTGCAGAAACTTTACAAATTTGGGTTACATAAGGAAAATGTAAACCCATATACCTACATATACGGTTAGAATAGAAGTCTTCTTCACAGACAGGAAAGAAAGATATGTATAAGTATTCTGTGGCTTTCTAAAAACATTACAGGAATTTAATGAAGAATTATATGGAAAAGGTAAGGTACAGATGCATGAGACGATCGATTAATAAATAAAGGACCAACAGAATTATAAGTTGCAACAATTTACTGGAATATATAATGATGATTAAGTTTATGCTTCCCAGAGATGATGTCATTGATGGCGCGTTTGTTATGTGTGATATGAAATATTTTGATTAGTATCACTACCCTGTTCCGAATAAGAGCTGCTGTTTTTGCATGTGTGTAGAAAGGCGAACATTAGAGGTACGTGTTGGTTTTGGTGAAGTGGTTTCTCTTAAGCTTTAAAATGGTTTCTTACCTCAATACTTATAGCAGTAATTGTTTTAATGGTGTTTTAATTTTTTTTTTAATTTTGCCAAGATATAGTTTTAAGGCAAAAAATTAACAAGTTTTGGAGCGGCTCTACAATTTTCAATAGTTAACAGATAACATATTACCATTTTCCTTTATTTTCGCAGTTGTATTTAGATATTCCCTATATTCTTCACTTTTTATTGTTAATCATTTTTACGTTATGTATGAAGCAGTGGCTTTAAAAACTTTCAAACATTTTTGTGACACTTAATTGAACATTATTTTTCGTTGGAAAAGTGTGCACATTATATGTAAATAAAATAGAGAAATAATAAATATTGCGTGTGTATTATTCTTTTCACGGCGGCAATCGTCCTCGATGCGCCGAGCTTTGACCGATTGTTTGCAAGTTGCCATTGGGCGAGTAACGGTAATACTAACCGTACTGTAAATATTGATTATTGGTGTGTGTGTGTGTGTGGAACTAATATTTATGTGCGCAGGCGTTGAATCCAAGCAAGAAAATGCAATCAATAGTAATGGTAACAGTAATTTATGTACATATATACATAGGTCCATACCTTACCAGACTAATGAATTTCAACACGGTGCACAATGCTTTGTCTCTGTAGGCAAAAATGAATAAATCAAGTAGGTCAGATTTTGACAAAAAGGTAAAAATTTAATTAAAAAGAGGGGTATAAAAAAAAAGTGAAAGCAAATAGGGAAAAACAAGAAGAGACAAAATGGGGAGAAATATGGAAAAGAAAGTTAAATCTGCCACAGACCGAAAAGCATTTTGCAGGACGATGCCGATTCCGAAGGTCAACAGCCGGAGCCGATACTTACCACAAAAAACCTTTTAAAAGTAACGAATCAAAAAATACAAGTATACGTTTTCGAAAACAATATAGAAATTCATATTCGAAATTAAATTATTTTAAGTTGATTTGGTTTTTTTTAAACATTTGGTAATTTTTGGCCGAAGGGGAACCGAAGCCGATTAATTGATCGATCACCAAACAAAGATGTAATTCAAATATAAAATAATTTAAAAAAGTTATCTGGTTTATTTTATGACTATAAGTTCCAGAAGTAAGGAAAGTAAAGACGGATGGAAAAAAAAGATACCGTCACCCCGTTTACCAACAGGATAGCAATTTCGTCCTGCTATCACTACACAGAAAAAACAATGGTCGGAAAAATCAACCGGAATTCGGCCGGCCAAAAAACTGTTTTGGCCTTGTTTCGGATTCGGCCGAAAAATAAAATACCGTTTTCGGTCAAATTTCGTTTTCGGCCGAAATTCCGCCGAATTTCCGCCGAAAATTTCGGTTTGATACGAAAAATGATACAAATAAATAACAAAGATTACACTGATCGACAAAACTGAACCTTTTGTGTGTTAAATATACTTGATAGACAAATGCTTATGCATTTTGGCACGCTACTCCCCTTTCTTTAAATCTACTCCCTTTAAATCGAATATCTACAACTCTCGCCGTAGCAAAAAGTGAGAACCCTGCCCCTTCAATTGACTTCCACGCATTTGATAGTTTGCTTCTAAATTCATCTGATTCATGATCTGAACTTAAAATGATTGATTTCGGCCATTTCGGTTTCGGCCGAAATTAAAAAAAGCGTTTTCGGTCGGTCTCTAATAAAAACCTTAGTACCTTAATCCGTTAAACAAACTTCTAGAAAATCCGGGCTAAAATTTACATATTTTCCGAAATTTTTTTGGGATACAAAATATGATCAAATTTTGTAATTTTTTGCCCGAAATTCAAGTTTTTGAAATATTTTCAAAATTCAAAGTGGCTTGTTCTAAAAAAGCGCAACTTTTTGCATCCCAAAAAAAATTGTATACCCCCATCATATATGTAATACTTCTATATTGCCAGTATCCTATCTCTGAAATGTGTTTTGAGCTCACTGAGCGAAATAGCAAGCATTGAATTTTGTATTAGTTTGACAGAGAAATCCGAACTGCGAATGTACTTTTTCATATATTTTGTCTCTTGATATCTGTGAATGTACTTTCACTATACTGTCAATCTGAAAGTATTACATATATGGATTCAATGAAGAATAAGTTATACTCAGAGTATATGTGTGAGAGAGATAGTCTAACACCGCAACGGAACCAAAGAAGAGTTGCCATCGACAATTTAATAAAAAAAAACTGACTGGCAACCAGAAAATCAGCTGATCGGTTGAGTTGCCATCTGTAATACGAGTTTGAAGTTGGCCACCAAACTGACAGTTCATTTGCCATCGGTAATAGCATAATAGGCATAAGATTTTAATAAGGATAATAGTGCTATTCACACAGTCCTTGTTAGTTTGATATTACGTTACTTGGAAACATTTGAACCTGCCAACTCGCAACTTTACTATTCGTTAGTCCGATAGTTCAATAACACTGTACAACAGTAAAAAACCCGGGGTTTCCCACATTTTTTCTAGTATTTTCTGGGCTGCTGATCACGAATATGCCATCCGTTTTCTCGGGTAACCTCTAGTTTGGCCAAAAAAGTCATTTAAAAATGTTATCCTTCGATATCCTGAAATTTTTTCTTCGAAAAATTGGGAAAAATATATATATTTAAGACCAAAGTTTGCAGCAACAAATAACAAAATTTCAACTTGACAGCTTCATTGGTTTTGCTTAATCAAAAACAAAATAAAATAAATTGAACAAATTGAAATAAATGATTAAAAATGTTTATCAATAGCGAAATTTCGTGTATGAAACAATTTATTTATATTCATATTTTATTAGAATATTAAATATTAATAATAAAACGAATGAAGTTTGGTTAAAACACAATGGATTTCTCAGGTTTTCTCCATTTTAGCAATTTGATAAATGGAAAATACGATGTAAACATCCTGACGATGTTAAACTCACGTGATGGCTGAAAACGCCATTGTGTTTAGAATGGTCCATTCATACATAAAAATAGAATATAGATTTCTTCGAAATATATCGGCTTGTGTATATAATTGTTTTGAGAAATAATTTTTAAAAATAGTATGAATTCTTAATTTTTACTTTTTGTTTACATTCAATAGTAAAAAAAAAAAGAGTAAAAAACAAGTTTTTTAAAATATAACCCTTTAACCGACTAAAAAGCTGAAAATAAATTTCCTTGAAATTAATTTCAGCAATTTCGATTTAAAATTAAGGGTTTTTGGCTACTTTATTCCTAATATCATTGCAGATTTTGAAGTCGCCAAAAACCCTTAATTTTAAATCGAAATTGCTGAAATTAATTTCAAGGAAATTTATTTTCAGCTTTTTAGTCGGTTAAAGGTAGAGCCCGACCGATTAATCGGCTTCGGCATCGGCTTCGGCCGTTATCGGCCAAAAATTCACATTCGGCTTCGGCTTCGGTTTTTCCGAAAAATGGCCGAAGTTTTGGCCGAAGCTTTTAAATTTTTTTCCTTATTTTTGCGACACCGAAAACCAAAACTAATTTTTTACGATACGATTTTCTAGCCCACATCACATCTAAACGGTCTTACTGATTTTCTTGAGACTTGAATGTAAAATTGTGTAATTGATGGAATTTCCAATGGGACATAAGAGGCCCACAAAACAAAAAATATGATTAAAATTTAAATTAGTAATCATCGAATATTGAGTGAATCTCGCCTCAAATTGCGTGGCACGAGGTTAAAACTGCCACAAAGCACATCCTTGGACATTTTCTGGGTGGATTACTGAATTTTAAATATAGATTTAGAAGCTACTACTTGCCCTGATGTCTATGTTAAAAGGAGTCCTGGTAAACTGTATGAAATTTCAAATATAGGGGTAGGAGGCTCACGGAAGGATTCTACCTTTTAGAAATGTAGCCCAAATTGCTGCGCCAACATATATGAAAAGGTGCTGAAATCCGGGACCGTTTTTGGTAAAATTTTACATTTAAAGTTCAAAGCTTCACAGGTGGTTTTTACCATCAACTAGAACATCCTTTGCCCATCACCTGACGGATTTGGGGAGTCCTGAAAAAACAGCTACTTAGATGGATTTATTCTGTGAAGAATTCTCTACCATTTCTTCTAAATTCCCATTATTTTAAGCTTTACTCCAAATTTTTAAAAGTGATTTTAGAAAAATCCAATTGTTCTTACACGGGATATATGGGATAATTTGAGGCTATTGTTAGTTTTGACCTAGGATTTGTTTGTGAATTCTTTTGGTTACTTTTATTATTTGTTTAAATACATTTTTAGTTCCTTAAACAACTAAATGTGTATTTATATACTCGAATTCGAATGAAAATACACGAAAAAAAAAGTTTTTAAAGGGTTTTTATTTAAGTATCGGCTTCGGCTTCGGCTTCGGTATAGGCCTTCGGCGTCGGCCGAAGTAATAGGCTGCCAATTGACCTTCGGCATCGGCTTCGGCTTCGGCCTGAAAATGCTTATCGGTCGGGCTCTAGTTAAAGGGTTATATTTTAAAAAACTTGTTTTTTACTCTTTTTTTATTTTCCCCTTTTTTTTAAAAAATTTTTTTTTTTTCGGTATATTTCTTTTTCATTTATATTTTGCCCGTATAGTTTTTCTTCTTAAATTTTTACATTTAAAAAATTTTTTGGGGTTAAAAAAAAAAAAATGTTTCCCCCCTTTTCCCCCCCTTTTTTTTTTCCTTTTTTACTCTTTTTCCCAATGCTAGCCTATGTGAAAAATTTCAGCCCTGTAGCTTAAAAAATACGAAAGTTAGAACTTTAAATTGGCTCCATTTCGCTCCCCTTTGCCCCCACACCCCCGTTTCCAAAGGGTATAAAAAACTATTTTGTCAATAAGAACCCACCTACCAAATTTCATCGTTGTAGCTTGAAGGAATCGGAAGTTATGTCATGTTTAAAAAAAAAAAGTTTGATTCCCCCCACGGCCCCCTACGCCTCTGATGGACCCCAAAATTTGATAGAATGCATTGTCACCGGAGTTCTTTCAGTGTTCCAAATTTCAGCTCTCTAGCTCATGTGGAAGTGTATGAAAAAGCTCGCCGCAGATTTGAGGATATATATATATATATATATATATATATATATATATATAGTCCGCCCAAAGCAAGTTAATATAAGGGTTATAAAAATGTTTTCGTTTTAAAGTTAACTAATGCTAGTTAATCGAAGAAATTTAACTTAACTAAATGAAAAAGTTAATGGTTTTTCACGAAAATCTGTAATTTCCAAAAAAAATCTGTTGTATGAAATTGTTTTTAAATTCAGACCAATTAGTAAATATTATAAACATACAGTAACAGCCAGTTAATTATTGGCTTCCGAAATGTTATGAATTTGAAATTGGGCACCACTGAAAATGTCCTTTCGATACCGTTCTAATGAGTACGAGGAAATCATATTTACAAATTTATCTACTTTTCGACCTTTTTAATTGAGGATATCAATTTCTGATAGTTTTTGTTAAAAAAATGCTCCTAAATTTATAGAATTAAAAAATGCAAACTGGACACACAGCCTAAAAATTGGAGATGCAACCTCGTACATTTCTTTTTCTGTTTCAGAAAAAACCGCGCTAGCAGAATTTTTTTAAATAAATTTTACATTGAGAGAATTTCAAGTGAAAAAATTTAGTTTCTCTTGCAGTTATGTCTTACAAGATCTTTAAATACTCCAAAATACAATTTTTACCGAGATATGAATACATTTAAAGAAAGATCAGAGTATATTGAATTTATTTTGTAAAAATCTGTAAAATCTGTTAAATATATAAAAAATTTTTAGTTTCAGGAAGAAAATCTTAACATCTGACAGATTTCAAAAAATCAGTAAAAAAAAAGATAAATCTGTAAATATGGTTACACTGAAAAAAAGTCTACCCCAGTTAAGGAAAAATTTCTTAGAAGAAAAGAAAAAAACGGAATGGAACAGCAGTCATGTTAGCTTCGAAATTAGAGAATACTTTTATTTAAGATGAGAAAATGTTTTGACTTTAAATCAGGGACCGTAAATAACGGTTATGGCATTTTTTTGAAAGAAAACCATAGACAAATTTCAACTTTTCTTTTTACCACAAAAAAAATTGGTTAAATTTTGTGGGATTTTTTTCCCACAAAAAATAACGGTTATGTTTTGTGGGATATTTTTTCCCAGAAAATATATCACATTTTGATATATCTCAAAAACCATATAAGCTAGGATTGTGAAATTTTACACATATGAATGTAGCACTAAAATCTACCATATGAAAATGGGCATGCCACGCCCCTTTTTACGAAAAAAATTCATAAATTCCGTGAAAATTCCTTTAAAAAACACAAAATTCGATACACTTCTTAAGCTTTGAATGCTAGGGTAGTATATTTTACACATGGCGTGGCATCAACATTTAACATCTTGAAAAAATGCGTGGCTACCAAATTGTTAATCACCAGACATGTTCATAGTAGAAATTGTACTTTGGTGAAATTAGCAATAGGAATGAAGCAAAAGTGTGTCAAAAGAAACCGCCAAGAATAAAAAAAGAGTAAAAAACAAGTTTTTTGAAATATAACCCTTTAACCGACTAAAAAGTAGAAAATAAATTTCCTTTAAATTAATTTCAGCAATTTCGATTTAAAATTAAGGGGTTTTGGCTACCTTTCTTCTAATATCATTGTAGATTTTTAGGTCGTCAAAAACCCTTAATTCTAAATCGAAATTTCTGAAATTAATTTAAAGGAAATTTATTTTCTGCTTTTTAGTCGGTTAAAGGGTTATATTTTAAAAAACTGGTTTTTAAATCTTTTTTTATTTTCCTCTTTTTTTTTTAAAAAAAAATTTTTTTTCTCACCCCTTTTTCCCACTTTTTTTTCCCCTCTTTTTCCCGAATGCGAACTTAAGTAAAAAATTACAAAATACGAAAGTTAGAACTTTAAATTGGCTCCATCCCGCTCCCCTTTGCCCCCACACCCTCCTTTCCAAAGGGTACAAAATTTAATTTTGTCAATAAGAACTCACCTACCATAAGAACTCATCATTGTAGCTTGAAGGAACTGGAAGTTATGCCATGTTTAAAAAAAAAAGGGGGTTTGAGGATATATATATAGTCCACCCAGCAAGTTAATAAAATAAAAGTTATAATAAAAAGTAGACATGACTAGACTCAATAGACACGCGCAATATAGACAAATGGTTATAACTCGGAAAATTCATATGTAAGTCCATTACAACTTTTAGTTTATGTACGATCTTGGTTGGTCTTAGCTATGCTTTAGTTCTAAGAAATATAAAACGAGAATCAGAATAGGGGTATTCACGATTAGATGTATTTGGTTTTTAAAGAATTTTCACGGAATTTAAGAATTTTTTCGTAAAAAGGGGCGTAGCATGCCCCTTTCATATGATAGATTTTAGTGCTACACCCATATGTGCAAAATTTCACAATCCTAGCTTGTATTGCTTTGGAAAACCGTTGTTTTTTGCGGGAAAAATATCCCACAATACATAACTGTAACTTTTTGTGGGGAAAAAAAAGTAAAAAAATAGCAGTTACATTTTAACTTTCTCGTCACGGTCCCTGCTTTAAATGTAATACCTATTTCTTTCAAAACAGGAATATTTCTTTGAAATTAGTAAACGTTTCTTTAGACTGTGCTATAGACAACATACAGTGACCGACAAAAGTCTACACACGACCCACATTTTCGCGATTCTACGAGTCCAGGATCTTTTTGAAAAAAAGTAATAATGTAGTTTTGTTTGGTAGTCCATTTAATAAATAAATCCAAAAAAAAATTTTACAAAAATATAAAAAATTACAAAATCACCTAAATAAATGCAGTCCACTTATTCATAATGAGCTAATTTAAGGAACCTCATTTGTAAAGGGTTTTCCCTCAATATTGTCTACAATTTAGTGAATGACAATTTAATGATCGATTCTAAGAAGTACACAAGTACATCCCAACAATGTAACAGTTCGAGGAAGTACAATGATGAATATTTCATCCCCTATTTTAAGTATTTCTAAGAAGGATATTGTAAGGAGTCGTACTTCCGCTAAATACAGTTACAGGTAGGTACGCGTGGGACGCCGAACTACGAGCGTTCATAGCCTACCTGCGTGAGCTATAGTTTTAAGAAATACTTTTTAAGATTGTATATAAACCCGAATTTTAATTTAATAAAAACAGTATCATACAAATACTCAGCCGAAGCAGATATTTATTTCTCTTCGGTGGATAGAATTTACAAATCTATTCACTTACTTTCAATTAAATTTAAGATAGGATTGAGGACACGTATAATAAAAAAAAAAATATTTTCCTTATATTAAAAACGAATTTCTTTAAATAAAGTTAAAATTTACTCACAATTAATAAAATAGCTGTCTTTGAAATGAAGAAATATGTAAATTTGTTTTAAAGAGGCGGTGATTTATGTTTTAAGGCACTTTTACTGAAATTCAAGAATAATTTCTTAAAATTAGGAAAAATTCCTTAAATTGAGGAAAAAACCTGTCTTTTAATCAAGGACCAAATTTACTTGGTTTTAACTCTGTCTTTTTTTTCAGTGTAGATGCACAGTTCTGAGCGAAGGTTTCGAATTGTTGTAAGTACATATAGCTGTTTTAAGCAATAGTCATTGTTAAATTAATAAAGAGTGCTAATTAGAAATGTTGCCTCTTTCATTGGCTCAATTTTTCATTTTCATGAGAGGACAGTGTTACCACGGGTACACACAAATAACAAATTCTTACAACCTTTTTTGAAATTATTAAATTTTTCTGTGATGTTTAATATTTACAAAACTTTTTATTAATTGAAATAACTTATTCGTCATTCGTTTTATTTGTATACCCTACAACTCATAAGGTATGGTCTGATGTTTGTAACACCAAGAAGGAGAAGTGTCCGGTATGGAAAAGTATATATATTCTTGATCAGCGTCACCTCCTGAGTTGATTTAGCCCTATCCGTCTGTCCGTCCTCTTTTCTTGTAAACACGATTGCAGGAGCTAGAAGAAAGTTAGGGATCCCAAATTTTGTATTTGTCCTTCTTAGGCCCTAGAAGGAGTTGGTATTGCAAATGGGCGAAATCGGTCGACTGCCACGCCTACCTCCCATACAAGTGAAATTCGTGTTTTTAGCGAAATTTTAAGATTTCATCAAAACAGTATGAAATTTTGTATTGGGGGGTTTTTGGTGTCGCATTTTCAAAATTCAAGGTGGCGGATACAATATGGCCCAGTAGGTGTAGGGTATATATAATTCGGCTTGCCCGACTGAAACTTACTCACTTGTTTTAACATTATCATTAACTGTATTATTATTTGTCGAAATGTATTTACATTGTGAACCTCAATAATGCAACTCTGAATACGTACACTGAGAGTAGGGTTGCCACATGCAAAATGATCTTCGTCTGGATTTTGAAAAAAAATATCTGGACTTTTCCATTTTCAACTGGACATTCAAAGAAAAAATCGGAAAGTTCTTTTTATTTTAATGGCATTATTTTAAGAAATAGTAAAGTAGGAATTGGATAGCAATATGGAAGGATATACATTGGTTACTCCTCACATTGAAAAAAACAATTAAATTACATAGCTTATTATGACAAAAAAAACACCTTTACAGGTCTATTCTGGCGCGGTTAGAAGTTTGTAACCGCCTTTAGTACCTTCTCATTGGCATGCAACAAACATTTTACCTTTTGTCTCTCGCCAGAAAAGACCTGTAAATTTGTCTTTTTCTGTTTTGAAAGACGTTGAAAGCTTTACAACTTCAGTTTAAAAACAGTACAATGCTATTCTTTCCACAAATATTTAGCAAAAAGGCCGCTTGTAACAATTTACTGTTTTTAAATGTATGTAGAACTCTTTACAGTTTTATAGTTTAGTCTGACAATTTTGTGGTCGAAAGCAATAAGCACTTAAGTCGAAACAAAATTTCAAAATGGTCTACTTTTTAAAAAAAGGTTGTGTGATGTAGTTCCATAAATATTTCAGAAGACTCTCCGAAAAATGTTTAGAATGACGTATACAGTCTTATTCAATTCATGCTTAATTACTTAAGAGAATATTGTCTTTGGTCGCAGAAATATTTCAGATTTTATAAAATCAGCCATCATTATACTTAAGGTAAGGAACCTAAGTTATTTAAATGGCTAAAAACTCATTAGCAGTAATTGAAAAAAAAAAAAAAATATTTGACAGAAAACTTTATCTTTATAATAAAAACGAAAACTTTATCTTTATAATAAATGACTTATTTTAGTTTTTTTACTGAGAAATATCATAGAAAATTTAGTCTGGACAAATTATTGAAAAACTGGACTCTGGACACATGACAAAAAATCTGGACAATCCAGACGAATCCAGACCGTGTGGCAACCCTAACTGAGAGGGAAATGTTTTAAAATTAAACGAAAATGTTTTGAAATTGAACGAGCGCCAGGTGAAAAAGATACAGAGACGGTCTTAGGACTTTAGCTGAAAAAAAATAAAACTTGTGCAGTATAAATAACCGTTTTTTTTTGCGAAGTAAATGCTTAGTACATTGATCAATACAGGTAAATACTAACCGACAAAAAAAAAACGAAAATTTATTTTGAAAACATATATTTTATTTGATTACAACATTTCCTGTTTCTCCAATGTTTGGTTTATCAGGCAAAAATATGTTATCATTTCTTGCTCCAGTGTAAATTTTTTTTCCTCTAAGTCTTCACAAAAAAACTCGATTTGAACCACAATTTTGATTCACAAATCAAACTACCAACAAAATATCAAAATACACCTTCAAACAACTTACCAAATAAATTCCGGAGTCGATTGAGAAGTTGCGAAGTATTTTTTTTTAAGTTTGAATTTACACGAAAATTTTTAGTAATTTTCGCGCCTGTTTTTACAAAATTTTTGACAGAAGTTGCTGTAGCTTTCAAAACTGTCACCGGATCGCGAAACCGACACCATTCGATAGGTAAATTCAATCCGATGAATAAAGTCTAACGCTTAGAGCGTGAAAAGTATTGAGTTTGAATAGAATTGCATTTTAGTGATGACCTTCTGTAGACGGTCTTAGGACTTTAAGGGTTAATCAGGACTTTTGAAATGATGGAATTTTTATACCAAAGGATACAGGTTAAAAAAACGACGGCATATTCGTGATCAGCTAGTCTCAAAATTGTTATACATTGTAATTTTACAAAAACAAAATATACATTCAAAAAATGTCGTGTAGCCACTTAAAAATTAAAGAGGCTGGTATGAAACATAATTAACATAATTTTCATTTAAAACTTACTTTGGCATATCCAACAAATGCATTTTGTTTTTTTCCCTCGGTATTATTTTGTTGTATTTTTCTGTGGAATAATCAGTAGAATAAATCACTATACATAATTTCATTAAGATCTAATTCGGATATTTTATATTTCCTTTTCTTTGTCCTTTGTTGATATAATGATTGAGGATTTAATAAATATTTCGAATTTTCTTTGTTATTACTTTCTACCAATGTGATTTTAAAACATTTAAATTAGTTAGCAATCATAGCGAATATATACATTAGGTTATATCAACTAATTTTTGATAACTACAAAACTTAAATTTTTTTCTTTATTTTTTGTATGGAAATAAAATTATAAGGGCGATTCATTTAAAGTGGGAAACCCCTCGGAAATGATTCAGTTGTGCAGATGAGCAGTCAAAATATATGACATTTGACAGTTCTTTTAAGCAACTGCGCGTTTTCGAGGGGTTTCCCACTTTAAATGAATACCCTTATAGACTTATTGTAATTTTGGAATATTTACAAAATTAAGACTGAAGAATACGTAGTATTCAATAATAGCTTAAAACTGAGTTATTTTAACCAAAAACCACTTAAGTATTGCTGTTAAAGATACGAAACCAACTGTGTTACGTTCAAACGTTCGTATTTGAGATCAACGACCCCAAATTTACTAATATGTAAAGTGTCATCAAAATCCGAGCATAATAGGGGTATTCACGATATTAAGTATTTGGCCTTGTATTCGGTATTTTTGGTAAATTTAGTATTTGGAGTAAATTTGACAGATTTACAAACCCAAACCCCAAACCATTTGCAAATACTAGAAATACTCCATTTGCAACAGTCCGAACCTATTGTATATTTGGTATTGTATTTGTGTATTTGCATAAATCAGCTGTCAAGAAAATGCGACACTGCCACCTAATTTTTTTTGTTAGGATTTTTACATTTGTGATTTGAAGGCAAGAATTTTTCTGATACGGTAACATTGAAATATTCAAAATACTAAAATTTACTACAAGTGCGTTCACGATCTGTAGTAAAAATTTACTACAAATAATCCAAATACTCAAGATCGTGAATATCCCAAACGTTTTTCATTCGTATGGAGATGCATTCTGCGCCGACTTTTCTTTATCCGATTGGCGCCAAACTTATAAGTCAACCTTAAGGCCCAATTAGTCCAGACGTAAAATCGTAAAATCGCTGCGCAGCAATCAGCTGACTGAAGCTGCCTTACCCGAACTCCATACAAACGATTACTCGAGCGTCCGTAAACGCAGAAACCTGCGCCGATTTGATTTGTTTACGAAAGTGAGTTGCCACTGTGCTACAATTTTACTCAAACTAAAAAAAACTTTTCAAATTGCTGAAATTATTTAGAAAAATAAATATAGAATCAAAATTAGTCGCAATTTAAACTATTCTGCATAAACAATTTGTTAAATATTTCAAAACGCAACACGAAAAAAGGGAAATGTAGAAATTCTTCTTCTGCGGATAGAGATATGCGGCAACACTGTTGGTAAAGCTTTGCTGACAACGTTGGTTGCCACCGTGCAACAATTTTATTCAAACTAAAATAAACAAATAAATTGCTAAAACTATTTAGAAAAACCAATATAAAATCAAAAATTGTCGCAATTAAAACTATTCTGCATAAATAATTGGCTGAATATTACAAAATATAGCCCCAAAAAAGTGAAATGTAGGAATTGTTATTCTGCGAATAGACATATACGTCAGCACTGTTGATAAATAAACCAAAGGCAACTGCTAAATTGCAACTGCTAAATCGACTCTTGAATTTTTTTGGTAAGCTATTTGAAGGTGTAGTTTGATATTTTGTTGCTAGTTTGATTTGTTATTGAAATCGAGTTTTTTGTGAAGACCTTCCGTAGACGGTCTTAGGACTTAGAGGAAAAAAAATGTACACTGGAACTAGAAATGGGGACATTTTTTTGCCTGATACACCAAACATTGGAGTAACAGGAAATGTTGCAATCAGGTAAATATTTGTTTTCAGAATAAATTTTCGTTTTTTTATTGTCTATTAGTATTTACCTGTATTGATCAGGCATTGATTAAGCATTTTTTTTTGACATACGGACTTCAAACTTTTTATCGTATGCTTACATATTTCCGTTCGATTGCATTGACATAGTCTGTTCTTGCAAAAAACATTGCATGTTGCTTTCCACTCTCTTCTGCGCATAGATCGCTGAGTGGGCAGAGTTCGAAGTTTTTATATGGAGTTTTTGTGCTCTCTCTTTATTCACAATGATCAGGGAATGATTGTGGGAAATTACCCATTTTGTTTAAAATTCCAAGCTATGTGAGGAGTATGGGAGCTATTTTATTTCGCTTCTCTGTTGTGAAAATCTGTATTTTTTACGTGGGCAACGCCACGAGTGAATGCTAGTTTTTATATCACTAGTGTACAAATAATTAAAAATTTTCGTTATCTTCAAATTTTGATAGTCATTTCCTATGTACAAACGCACGCTGAATCCGAATATGAAGTCGAAATTTAGAGATATTGCACTATTTGCATATTTTGCATTTTGAAACAAGTTATTGCAAATATCTCCGGTTTCGACACGGTGTAGTAAGCTAGGTGAGGCAAGTAGCATTTTCCACTTCCAGACGTCAGATTTTTCCCCCTGCCGTACGTCATTGAAAGAGGAATTGAAATGATTCAGGGCTACCATTTTTGGCATATTTGATTGGAAATGTACAGAAAAATTAGTAATATGCTGAAAAAGGAAACGCTGATAACTGAATTTTGAATTTGAAAGAACGTCATTGAAAACGAAAGCAAAGAAAATCATAGAGATGACAGGAATTGAAGTGAGAGCATTGTTCCTACTTGCCTCACCTGGTTTACTCCACCGTGGGTTTCGATTGTCCACATAGAAAAAGTTTAATATCGAATTAAAGGTAATTGAATTGACTACTTGTCTCTCATACAAAACCTCTAACCAGGTTATTGGCTTAGGCAGCAAGTATGCAAAGGAACCAGACTGGCCTAATCGGACAGTTCCTAAGTTTTGAACGGGTCTAATTTATATGTATTAGATCACCCATGAGCTATATAGGAATTGCAAAAGTGTTTTTTGTTCGCGTGGAGGGCTAAAAAAAACATTTGCAAAAAAAACTGGACTTCGGTAGTGGAAAAAAGCCAGGCCAGGCTGGACTTTTGTCTTAAAAATTGACTAAAAAATAGTATATAGCATATCTGTAACTTTTAAAATATTATTTAGTTCCTAAATATTGGACTAAATAATATTTTTTTGCAGAATGAGAGGATAAACATTTTCCCCATAAACACTTTTAGCCTACCGTTCATGGTGTATTAAGCGGTCAACCTCAAAATATTTTGTTAAGCATTTTTTAAAATGGATCTCATGCATATTTGGATGGTGGTAAAATGTTGTCCTTATAACACTAGTTTACAAATAATTAATCTTTGTTTATATCATTGTGCAAACTATATTTTCTAAACTAATTTGGGGTCGCTGAACACGAAGGTAACCTTTTACCATTGAAAAGATAATAAAAATACGCATCCAATAAAAATACGCATCCAACGATAATTTTGATTGAAGGTAACCTTTTACTATTGCAAAGATAATAAAAATACGCATCCAACGATAATAAGGTGATAGAGATCGGATTGAAATTGAAAAATATTATTTTTCAATTTTCAAACGCCAAAAAACTTAATTTTCAGGCAAAAAACGTCAAAAAGTCTTGAACAAAGTTTTTTTAGTCAAAAAAACGTCAAAGACGTTAACCTGACATCACTGATAACATAATAATATGTATATTTACGTGAAAATACAAAATTATTGCGAGCGAAGCTGTGGGTATAAGCTAAGGTGCGTTTCATATTTATAAGGTCACCTTAAATTTCTAAATTTTTCAGAAACAACGGCTCATTTCTCTCTAGTTTTAAGAGAAAATGATCTACACTAACAATGCTCTTTTGACATGCTGAAATTGTTGTTGCAGCTTGGTTGTTGTTGTTACTGTTCGAATTTTTTTAATATTTGGTGTTTCATATTTATAAGGTCACCTTGAAAAAAACCGTTTTAGTTAAGTTTGGTGAAGTTTGGTTAGTTTTAATTAACATGCCGCGTGGAAAAGTACTTTCTGAAATTGAAAGAGGTAAAATTCTCGCATTTCATGAAGCAAATTTCGGGTTTCGTGAAATCGCGCGTAGATGTGGAAGGAATTTTTAAAAAAATCCGCATTTATATGCTAAAATAAAACGTCCTGGTCGAAAAAAACATCTGACCCGACGAGACGAATCAAGTATTGTACGCAGTGCAAGTCATTCATGCCTTAGTGTGAATCAAATAAAGCGAAAATGCAATATTGATGTTTCAAAAACAACAGTTTGGCGAGTATTAAACTGCAGCAATCGCGTCCAGTATGCAAAAATGCGAACTGCTCCCCGATTAGAGCAGCGTCATAAGGATGGAAGACTCGAATTTGCTAGAGTCAACATGGGCCGAGATTGGGGAACAGTAATAAAAGTGTCATATTGAAGCCAAAAGAATTATAATTCTAACGCATTCAAATTCTGGATGGTCTTTAATTTGTAGGTTATCTTTTCGGACGAAAAAAAGTGGAACCTGGATGGCCCCGATGGAAACCATGGATATTGGAGAGATTTGAGGAAGGAACCACAGCTTTTCTCCAAAAGAAACTTTGGTGGAGGAAGCGTAATGGTTTGGGGTGCATTTTCCGCATCCGGCTGTCTCGAACTGCAATTTACATCGAGCCGAAAAGCGCGGATTGCCTGCAAGTTCTGGCGATGAGTTTGCTGCCATTTCTCCGGGACAATGCTGCCAAAAAGTTCACTTTTCAACAAGACAACGCTCGAATTCATGTAAGCAATGAATCAACAAATTGGACTGGCCTGCTTGTTCCCCGGACCTTAATCCCATCGAAAATCTATGGGGTATTTTGGTTCGCAGAGTATACCGTGAAAACAGGCAGTATAATTCAGTTCTGGAATTGAAATTCGCTATCTTACTAGAATGGGACTTAATTGATGCTAATTTAATTAAGAAATTGGTAGATGGTATGAAAAACCCTATTTTTAATGTCATTCAAAATAAAGGCAAACAATTACAAAACTAACTTTTACCGTTTTTTATTTTTTGAAGCTCTAATTCAATTTTTTTTCAAGGTGACCTTATAAATATGAAACACCAAATATTAAAAAAATTCGAACAGTAACAACAACAACCAAGCTGCAACAACAATTACAGCATGTCAAAAGAGTATTGCTAGTGTAGATCATTTTCTCTTAAAACTAGAGAGAAATGAGCCGTTGTTTCTGAAAAATTTCGAAATTTAAGGTGACCTTATAAATATGAAACGCACCTTAGTAACAAAATAAGTCGGCTAAGACTTTTTTTAATCTAGATCTACCACTCTCATTGATTTATAAATTTCCACTCCAGTAGTAGATTTTTTACTCCCCTCAATGTATTTTGTACTACTATTGCAAGAAATCTATTCCTCACTACTACTCTTTCTACAAATCTACAGAAATTTCTACTACTCTCCACTTATTGTCTGTCTGTCACTCTGTCTTGGAAATA
This sequence comes from Heteromyza rotundicornis, assembly GCA_951394025.1. Taxonomy (NCBI): domain Eukaryota; kingdom Metazoa; phylum Arthropoda; class Insecta; order Diptera; family Heleomyzidae; genus Heteromyza; species Heteromyza rotundicornis. The sequence goes on along the minus strand of OX596014.1, from coordinate 1,384,381 downwards.
TCGACTTTTAGGTACAAGTTTTCCAAACTGAGATCAAGTTCGAGAATCAGCCAAATCAGATCAAAACTAAGGTGGCTCCCATACAAAACGACAAAACAAAGCAATAATTTTCCAAGGCTTTTACAAATTTTTCAAATTGTACACCAATATTAGCTTGTATTGGTGTTATGGGATCAGCCAGATCAATGCCAACGGCTGCACTCGAGACAATTCTAAATTTAGAACACCTAGATATTTATAGCAATGGTTCCGGGGCTAAAAGCGCTGTAAGACTTAAAGAGTCTGGTTTGTGGAAATCAAAGCCATATGGTCATAAAAATATTTAAGTTATATAAACTGCAAAAAATTGGAGGTACAGCACAGGACAGAGTCGATTGAAAATTGTTGTGTAATACTGTTGCAGCTTACACGTATGGTTCAAAAATGGACATCGTCTTTCCTCCGAATTGTCTGTCAAAAGGCCCACCAGTTCCATTAAATTCGACATAGAATTACGTAGATTTAAAAAAAACATAAAGAAAAACATCGAGGGTTAAACCTTTCAACCTGTATTATCTCCAGATCAGTCCGGCCTTCCTTTAATGCTAAAAGAACCAGAGTAGCAGTGTCACTGGACAGGACTAACTTACGAATATTGACCGGAATAATTACTAGTCACTTCTCCATCGGAAGGAATGCCCATAGGCTTGGCTTTGTCAACCAAGGCGATCTTAGTAGGAGTTGCAAAGATCCTTACGTTGAAGAGACTATTTTTCATGACTTGGCACTGGCAAACTGACGTTTTCCGACGTTGCTACTTTTTAATAACCTCGATGATCTTGCAAAGAAACATCTAAATTCCATAATGAGTTTTATTAAAAACAAGCTGGGCTTGACCCGCTTTAACTTATTAAACAGTAAAACATTAGGGCGATTCATTTAAAGTAGGGGGTTTCCTACTTCCTACGGAAACGATTCAGTTGTGCAGATGAAATTTGACAGTTCTTTTAAGCAACTGCGCGTTTTCGAGGGGTTTCCCACTTTAAATGAATTGTGTAGTCAGTGAGCAGAAAAAATGTGCACTGATACAGATGTTCCGAAAGAAAATTTCAAAGAAACACGCGTAATGAATTTTTACTCTAAAACCCAGCCAAAGTAATGGGTACTAAACATATGTACTGTACATATGACACGCTAAGAATAAAAGAGAAATGTCAGTACATTTCATCGCCCTTTAACTCTGAGCATGTCGTATATTCAATGTATTTAAAACATTTAGGGAATTCACAAGTGTCTCGTATCGGTCTTATTGTTGTATTGTCGTGAATACGATAGTTGTAAAAATGTTGTTGCTGTTTTCCATACAAAAAAAATATGATAATACAACTTAGCAACCTGTGTTTCTATGACTCTCGTATTACACTAGTTTACAAATAATTAATCTTTGTTTATAACATTGTGCAAACTATATTTTCTAAACTAATTTGTTTCCTTGGGGCCGTTCGCGAAATATTGCCAATTTTCGAAATTTGGGGTTATGGCTCCACTTACTTGAGAATATTTCAAGAACGATAACTTTGATTGAAGGTAACCTTTCACCATTGCAAAGATAATAATCCAACGAATATAAGGTTATAAAGATCGGATTAAAAATGACTTAGTTATCGGTGCCGGAAGTTGGATTTTACTACCATTTTTGACAATTTTTCAGATCGAAGTAAAATAAAATAATTTTATTTTTTCATTCAATAGGGCATTTCATTGTGCAACTTCTGCCCCCGATTCGGGCGTGGTCGGTTAAAATTGGAGAAGATAATGGAAAATTGCGATTTTTTTAAAATTATTCTTAAATATTCATTCTTAATTTTATCATGTTATAAACAATGATTAATTATTTGTAAACTAGCGTTAGCATTAATTTTTTTATATCATGAGTAAAGTATTTTTTAACTTGAAAGTATGTACATATTTATGTATTTATGTCTGAGGGAAGCAGAAAAGGTGCAGGAATGAGAAATACATTTTTTGGGCAACATTGTACACATCCATTAGCTTAGCTCTAGAGGGAGGGAAGCAGGGATGGATTTTTCGATGTACAATTTCGAAGTACAATTGGTACTTTTTCAATAAAATTTAATTTAATAAAGTACGTAAGTAGGTACTACAGAATCATTTTCTAAACGTCTTCAAGCTTTTCTTCATGCCAATTTCTGGCCAAGGTATTGAAAATTAATTCAATGAACCTCTTTTTGTCAATATTTATCGAATTTTCTTGATTAAATTATAATACCTCATAACCCAGAAAAATTTTTTCTCGTTTGAGGAAAAATTATATTGGTTTTGCGTCATCAAAAGTTTCCTCAGTTAATTTAAAGAAAATTTATTAAATTTAAGGAAAGTTTTCCTTAAATTATAGAATTTCATCTTTCAACTGAGCAAACTTTTATATGGCGCAAATCCCTATATCCCTATATCCCTATATATATTATAAAACTGAGTGTGTGTCTGTCTGTCTGTCTGTCTGTTTGTCCCTCAATCACGGCTAAACGGCTGTACCGATTCTCTTGAAACTTTCAGGATAAATTCTATAGGTATCGACATGTAACATAGGCTATATGCGGTTGGGATTGGAGAAAGGGGCGTGGCACCTCCCATACAACACAAAATATGTCTACAAGGTAATTTAGTAACTATTGAATTGAATTTGAATTGAATATTGAATAATAAATACGAAATTTAGCACGAAGTTGAATAATAACTTTTCCAAGCTTTATGCCAAATATGAGCATAATTGGACAAGGGGCGTGACACCGCCCACACAACACGTAACTTAAATAACAGCTAATTAAGCAACTATTATATATATTTTAATGAAATTTAGCATGGAGTTGTACAGTATGTTTTCCCAGCTATGTGGCGAATATGGCAATAATTGGACAAAGGGGCGTGGCACCTCCCACACAACACATAACTTAAATACCAGCTAATTAAGCAACTAATGCATATATTTTAGTGAAATTTGGAATGGAGTTGTACTGCTATGTGTCGAATATGGGAATAATTGGACAAGGGGCGTGGCACCCCCCATACAATTTTCTACCCCATATCACGGCTTTACTGATTTTATTGAAATTTTAAGGTAAAATTGTGTTAGTAATGGAATTTGCAATAGGACATAAGAGGTTGGATTTGGACAACGGGGCGTGGCACCTCCCATACAACAAAAAATATTATTAAAAAGTAACTTAGTAACTATCGAATATTAAGTGGTCCATGCCACCAACTGCGCCCTTGCACATTTTTTGGGTGAATCATACCGGGTGGGATTACAACTGCCACCAATTGCGTCCTTTGACTTTTTTTGGCTGAATCATACCGGGTGGGATTACAGCTGCCACCAAGTGCGTCCTTGGACATTTTTTGGGTGGCTCATGCCGGGTGGGATTACAACTGGAACCAAGTGCTTCCTTGGACATTTTTTGGGTAAATCATACCGGGAGGGATTACAACTGGAACCAAGAGCGTCCTTGGACATTTTTTGGGAGGATCATACCTGGTGGGATTACAACTGCCACCAATTGCGTCCTTGGACATTTTTTGGGTGGATCATGCCGGGTTGGATTACAACTGGCACCAAGTTTCACGGGGGAAAAAAACCATCAACTACAGCGCCATTGAAATTGTCGCAAATCCCTATATATATTATAAAACTGAGTGTGTGTCTGCCTGTATGTCTGTATGTCTGTATGTCTGTATGTCTGTATGTCTGTATGTCTGTATGTCTGTATGTCTGTATGTCTGTATGTCTGTCTGTCTGTCTGTCTGTTTGTCCCTCAATCACGGCTAAACGGCTGTACCGATTCTCTTGAAACTTTCAGGATAAATTCTATAGGTATCGACATGTAACATAGGCTATATGCGGTTGGGATTGGACAAAATGGGCGTGGCACCTCCCATACAACACAAAATATGTCTACAAGGTAATTTAGTAACTTTTGAATTGAATTTGAATAGAAAATTGAATAATAAATACGAAATTTAGCACGAAGTTGCATAATAACTTTCCCAACCTTTATGCCAAATATGAGCATAATTGGTCAAGGGGCGTGGCACCGCCCACACAACACGTAACTTAAATAACAGCTAATTAAGCAACTATTGGATATATTTTAATGAAATTTGGAATGGAGCTGTATAGTATGTTTTCCCAGCTATGTGTCGAATATGGGAATAATTGGACAAAGGGGCGTGGCACCTCCCACACAACACATAACTTAAATACCAGCTAACTAAGCAACGATTGAATATATTCTAATGAAATTTAGCATGGAGTTGTACAGTATGTTTTCCCAGCTATGTGTCGAATATGGGAATAATTGGACAAAGGGGCGTGGCACCTCCCACACAACACATAACTTAAATACCAGCTAATTAAGCAACTAATGGATATATTTTAGTGAAATTTGGAATGGAGTTGTACTGCTATGTGTCGAAAATGGGAATAATTGGACAAGGGGCGTGGCACCGCCCACACAACACGTAACTTAAATAACAGCTAATTAAGCAACTATTGGATATATTTTAATGAAATTTGGAATGGAGCTGTATAGTATGTTTTCCCAGCTATGTGTCGAATATGGGAATAATTGGACAAAGGGGCGTGGCACCTCCCACACAACACATAACTTAAATACCAGCTAACTAAGCAACGATTGAATATATTCTAATGAAATTTAGCATGGAGTTGTACAGTATGTTTTCCCAGCTATGTGTCGAATATGGGAATAATTGGACAAGGGGCGTGGCACCGCCCACACAACACATAACTTAAATACCAGCTAATTAAGCAACTATTGGATATATTTTAGTGAAATTTGGAATGGAGTTGTACTGCTATGTGTCGAAAATGGGAATAATTGGACAAGGGGCGTGGCACCGCCCACACAACACGTAACTTAAATAACAGCTAATTAGGCAACTATTGGATATATTCTAATGAAATTTAGCATGGAGTTGTACAGTATGTTTTCCCAGCTATGTGTCGAATATGGGAATAATTGGACAAAGGGGCGTGGCACCTCCCACACAACACATAACTTAAATACCAGCTAATTAAGCAACTAATGCATATATTTTAGTGAAATTTGGAATGGAGTTGTACTGCTATGTGTCGAATATGGGAATAATTGGACAAGGGGCGTGGCACCGCCCATACAATTTTCTACCCCATATCACGGCTTTACTGATTTTATTGAAATTTTAAGGTAAAATTGTGTTAGTAATGGAATTTGCAATAGGACATAAGAGGTTGGATTTGGACAACGGGGCGTGGCACCTCCCATACAACAAAAAATATTATTAAAAAGTAACTTAGTAACTATCGAATATTAAGTGGTCCATGCCACCGACTGCGCCCTTGAACATTTTTTGGGTGAATCATACCGGGTGGGATTACAACTGCCACCAATTGCGTTCTTTGAATTTTTTTTGGCTGAATCATACCGGGTGGGATTACAGCTGCCACCAAGTGCGTCCTTGGACATTTTTTGGGTGGCACATGCCGGCTGGGATTACAACCTGGCACCAAGTGCTTCCTTGGACATTTTCTGGGTGGCTCATGCCGGGTGCGATTACAACTGCCACCAAGAGCGTCCTTGGACATTTTTTGGGTGGATCATACCGGGTTGGATTACAACTGCCGCCAAGTGCGTCCTTGGACTTTTTTTGGCTGAATCATACCGGGTGGGATTACAACTGCCACCAATTGCGTCCTTGGACTTTTCTTGGGTGAATCATGTCAGTTGGGATTACAGCTGCCACCAAGTGCGCCCTTGGACATTTTTTGGGTGATTCATGTCAGGTGGGATTACAGCTGCCACCCACCGCGTCCTTGGACTTTTCTTGGGTGAATCATGTCAGTTGGTATTACAGCTGCCACCAAGTGCGTCCTTGGACATTTTTTGGGTGATTCAAGTCAGGTGGGATTACAGCTGCCACCAATTGCGTCCTTGGACTTTTCTTGGGTGAATCATATCAGTTGGGATTACAGCTGCCACCCAGCGCGTCTTTGGACTTTTCCTGGGTGATTCATGTCAGGTGGGATTACAGCTGCCATTAAGTGCTTCCTTAGACATTTTTTGGTTGATTCATGTCAGGTGGGAATACAGCTGCCACCAAGTGCTTACTTGGACATTTTTTGGTTGATTCATGTCAGGTGGGATTACAGCTGCCACCCAGCGCGTCCTTGGACTTTTCTTGGCTGAATCATGCCGGGTGGGATTACAGCTGCCACAAAGTGTGTTCTTGAACTCTTTTTTTGTGAATCATACCGGGTGGGACTACAGCTGCCACCAAGTGCGTCCTTGGACATTTTTTGGGTGGATCATGCCGGGTTGGATTACAACTGCCACCAATTGCGTCCTTGGACTTTTTTGGCTGAATCATACCGGGTGGGACTACAGCTGCCACCAAGTGCGTCCTTGGACATTTTTTGGGTGAATCATACCGGGTGGGATTACAACTGCCACCAATTGCGTCCTTGGACTTTTTTGGCTGAATCATGCCGGGTGGGATAACAACAGCCACCAATTGCGTCCTTGGACATTTTTTGGGTGGATCATGCCGGGTTGGATTACAACTGCCACCAAGTGCGTCGTTGGACTTTTTATGGGTGATTGCTACCGGGTGGGATTACAACTGGCACCAAGTATCACGGGGAGAATAAACCATCAACTACAGCGCCATTGAAGTTGTCGCAAATTCCTATATATATTTATTTTAAAATTTTATACAACCCGTGCAACGCCGGGTATGTAACAGCTAGTTCCTATATATATTTATTTTAAAATGTTATACAACCCGTGCAACGCCGGGTATGTAACAGCTAGTATATTATAAAACTGAGTGTGTGTCTGTCTGTCTGTATGTCTGTATGTCTGTATGTCTGTATGTCTGTATGTCTGTCTGTCTGTTTGTCCCTAAATCACGGCTAAACGGCTGTACCGATTCTCTTGAAACTTTCAGGATAAATTCTATAGGTATCGACATGTAACATAGGCTATATGCGGTTGGGATTGGACAAATGGGAGTGGCACCTCCCATACAACACAAAATATGTCTACAAGGTAATTTAGTAACTATTGAATTGAATTTGAATTGAATATTGAATAATAAATACGAAATTTAGCACGAAGTTGCATAATAACTTTTCCAAGCTTTATGCCAAATATGAGCATAATTGGACAAGGGGCGTGGCACCGCCCACACAACACGTAACTTAAATAACAGCTAATTAAGCAACTATTGGATATATTTTAGTGAAATTTAGAATGGAGTTGTACTGCTATGTGTCGAAAATGGGAATAATTGGACAAGGGGCGTGGCACCGCCCACACAACACGTAACTTAAATAACAGCTAATTAGGCAACTATTGGATATATTTTAATGAAATTTGGAATGGAGCTGTATAGTATGTTTTCCCAGATATGTGTCGAATATGGGAATAATTGGACAAAGGGGCCTGGCACCTCCCACACAACACATAACTTAAATACCAGCTAATTAAGCAACTATTGGATATATTTTAGTGAAATTTGGAATGGAGTTGTACTGCTATGTGTCGAAAATGGGAATAATTGGACAAGGGGCGTGGCACCGCCCACACAACACGTAACTTTAATAACAGCTAATTAGGCAACTATTGGATATATTTTAATGAAATTTGGAATGGAGCTGTATAGTATGTTTTCCCAGATATGTGTCGAATATGGGAATAATTGGACAAAGGAGCGTGGCACCTCCCACACAACACATAACTTAAATACCAGCTAATTAAGCAACTATTGGATATATTTTAGTGAAATTTGGAATGGAGTTGTACTGCTATGTGTCGAAAATGGGAATAATTGGACAAGGGGCGTGGCACCGCCCACACAACACGTAACTTAAATAACAGCTAATTAAGCAACTATTGGATATATTTTAATGAAATTTGGAATGGAGCTGTATAGTATGTTTCCCAGCTATGTGTCGAATATGGGAATAATTGGACAAAGGGGCGTGGCACCTCCCACACACCACACATAACTTAAATACCAGCTAATTAAGCAACGATTGAATATATTCTAATGAAATTTAGCATGGAGTTGTGCAGTATGTTTTCCCAGCTATGTGTCGAATATGGGAATAATTGGACAAGGGTCAATTATACCGGGTGGGATTACAGCTGCCACCAAGTGCGTTCTTGGACTTTTTTTGGGTGATTCCTACCGGGTTGGATTACAACTGGCACCAAGTTTCACGGGGGGAATAAACCATCAACAACAGCGCCATTGAAATTGTCGCACATTCTTATATATATTTATTTCAAAATTTTATACAAGCCGTGCAACGCCGGGTATGTAACAGCTAGTACAATATAAATTTTTCCGCAAACGAGAGATATGGGTATATTCACGATTGCAGGAGCTAGAAGAAAGCTAGGGATCCCAAATTTTGTATTTATCCTTTTTATGCCCCAGAAGGAGTTGGTATTAAAAATAAGCGGAATCGGTGGACTGCCACGCCTAACTCCCATATAAGTGAAAATCGTGTTTTTACCGAAATTTTAAGATTTCATCAAAACAGTATGAAATTTTGTATAGTGGGTTTTTCGGGGTCGCTGATTTCGAATGTGATGTCGGAATTCAAAAATTTAAGATGGCGGAACCAAAAATTCAAGATGGCCGAAATTTTAAGATTTCATTAAAACAGTATGAAATTTTGTATAGGGGGGTTTTTGGGGTCGCTGATTTCGAATTTGATGTCGCATTTCCAAATTTCAAGATGGCGGATACAATATGGCCCAGTAGGTGTAGGGTATATATAAGTCGGCTTGCCCGACTGAAACTTACTCACTTGTTAAGACATAATTTCAAAGAAATATTCTTTTTATATAAGACATAAGTATTTATTTTAAAGTCAAAATTCACTCATCTTAAGTAAAATTTTTCCTAAATTCAAGGCTATCACGACTTTATTGCTATTTTATTCCCATTTTTCCTTTGGATTAAGTAATTTTTCCATAAATTATTTTTCAGTGCACTATTATACTGAGATACACTGCGCGTCAGCAGAATAATTTCACAATAAATGTTTTTTTGTAGCTCGGATTTTTTTCGATTTACATACAGTATTTGTTTTGTTTCTGCACTGAAAAAAAATACGTGTTAAAATCAAGTAAATTGTGTCCTTGATAAAAAATACATATTTATACCCTGCACACTAGTGTCCAAGGGTATATTGTTTTTGTCACACCGTTTGTAACGCCCATAAGGAGGTGTGTCCGGTATGGAAAAGTATATATATTCTTGATCAGCATCACCTCCTGAGTTCATTAGTCCATGTCCGTCTGTCCGTCTGTCTGTCATTTCGCACGATAACTATCGTAGCTTTTGAGCTATCGACCCCAAATTTTGGAATTCCTCTTGTTTTGGCGAATGATTGGACGGTATTGAAAATGGGCAACATCGGATAAGAGCCACGCCTACCTCCCATACAAAATGGCCGCCAATTTTATATTATTTTCGTTTATCTTGAGAAATACTTAACCGGTTTGTATGCGGTTTTCTGCATTGGGTTGGAAATGAGGTCGGGAACGAAATGGGAATGAAACCGGAACGAAATGGAATTGGACCGGAACAAAATGGAATTGGAACAAAATTTTTAAATGGATCAGGAAACTAAAATTATTGATAAATATTTGAAAATTATCGATAAATATTGGAAAATTATCGATAAATTATCGATAAAAAATCGAAAAACTATCGATAAAATCGAAAAATTATCGATCAATTATTATTATCGATAAAAAATCGAAAAATTATCGGTAAATATCGAAAAACTGTCGATAAATTATCGAAAAATTATCGATAAAAAGTCAAAAAATTGTCGAAAAAAAACCGATAAAAAATCGAAAAATTATCGATAAAAAATCGATAAATTATCGAAAAATTATTGATAAAAAATTATGAATAAAATATCGAAAAACTATCAATAAAATACCGATTTTCGATAAAATCAATAACATATGGTCTCAGAATTTATCGTACTCGCATGTGCAGGGTATTATAGCTTCGGTCAGACCGAAGATAATTCTCTTACTTGTTTTTGCTCAATTTATGGAATTTTTCCTTATTTTAAGGAATTATTCTTCAATGTAAGTAAAAGTGCCTTAAAACGGAAGTCACCGCCTAAATTCAAAGCTATCACGACTTTAGTGCTATTTTATTCCCATTTTTCCTTTGGATTAAGTAATTTTTCCTTAAATTATTTTTCAGTGCACTATTATACTTAAATAAACTGCGCGTAGCAGAATAGTTTCACAATAAATGTAGCTCTGATTTTTCTACGAAAACTGTTTTTTAGTTTATTGAATTTGATTTACATACAGTATTTGTTTTGTTTCTGCACTGATGTTTATCAGAGTCCTTCATACCATTTCACATTTAAATTTTTCTCTCTAACCAGTTTTGGCAGAAATGCAGAGCTACAAAAAATTTTATTGTGAAATTATTCTACTGACGCAAAGTGTATCTCAAAGTGTATTATAGGGCACCGAAAAAAAATGTACTCCAGTTAAGGAAAAATGACTTAATCCATAGAAAACATGGGAATGAAACCGCACTAAAGTCATTGATAGCCTTAAAATTGAGAACAGTTTTACTTAAGATAAGTAAATTTTGACTTTAAAATGAGGTGATGACTTCCGTTTAAAGGCACTTTTACTTAAATTCAAGAATAATACCTTAAATTGAGGGAAAATATGTCCTTTTTTCAAGGACATGTCTTTGTTTCAAGGAGGAAAATGTACTTGGTTTTTTTTTTCAGTGAAGTGTTAGCCAGTTTTGGCCAACTAGAGGGTCTTTGCGGGCCGGGATGCCGTTATCGGATCGGCTTGAAATTTCTAACTTAAGAGATTTGGGTGTATTTGCAATATTTGAGCCACTTTCGAAACAGATCGGTAAAATTTTTTGGACAGCTCTAATGCGGGTCTTTTCAACTTATAGGTTTTTCCACTTTTTTGAAACTTTTTTACTGTGTTTTTGGTTTTTTCTCAGATACTATAGGCGATCTGTGCCAATTTTTGACAGATTCAATTTCAGAACGTCAAAATATCCAACACAAAAATTTAAAAAGTGCAAAAATTTAATTTTTTTGAAAAAGTTATTTAAAACACCCGCATCTGCCTCTGCATCCGCAACGAGGCTTTTTACAGCCCAACTTTGCGTTTTGCCGCAAACTTCAGCGCCAACTTTTGCTTCACATTGGGTTACCGTTCATTAAAATACATATCTGTGGACATTGGACAAAACAACCTCTTTCAAATTTGACAACTTTTTAGGAGAGCAAAAACACGATAAAACTGCTTCTGAAAATTTGTTTGTAGAAATTTAAAGAAATGTTAAGGTTTGGTATTGTGCACGAGTATGAAGCCAACATTTCCCAATTACTTTTTTCACCTAAGAGCAATGGTTTTTTATAAAATAGTAAACAAGACGTTTTGTCAAATGTATTTTTGAACGAAATACAGCTTATACCACACAAGTTGTTTTGTCAAAATAGTTTTGAATGAAAAATAATTAAATTTTGGTCGCTTATGTCAAGACAAGTGGTTTTGTTAAGGGGGAATTTTTAATTTCGCGTGTGACAAAAGATCTTTTTTTCGAAAGAAGTTGTTTTGTGAAAAGGAATTTGGAGTAAATGGGCTTGCGTTAAATGCAGAGAGGTTGTTTGGTCAAATAGATGTAACGACTTTTTCCATTGAATTCTTTTAAACTTTCTAACCTAAATAGAAGCTGTTTTATCAAACGTAATTTTGAAAAAAACTGGAAAGAGGTTGATTTTGGACGATATATCTTTTAAACTAAAAGTCGAAAAAAAATTACGACTAAAGGTAAAATCCTGGAAAATTGTCATATCTCGGGAGAAGTGGTTTTGTCAAATGTCCCCAGATATATATTTGTTCTCAAGTTGTTTTGATGGTGTCCACTGTAGACAGCTCCGAAACGAAGCAGTACCAAACACACAAAAACTCGCATGACTACTGACTTTAATAATACGTTCGAACTGGCTAGAAATTACTTAATTTCAGAAGGTAATTACACTGAGAGGAAAATGTTTTGAAATTAAACAAAATGTGTTTGCAATTATTTTGTTTATTATATTTAGTTAACTTTTTATTTTCTTAAATTCGAGACCGGGATTCGAACACAAGCCTACGGAGTTTGGATGGCGCGCTAAACGTTCAACAGGTTGGTCTACTGTTAACATTATTTAACAGAGTCTATTAGCCCAATTATGGTTCACAACACAGCAGTTGTTTCTGTCTTCCATGTGTAAAATGCTATTATGGTATTATGTCTATATGTCTAAAAACACACTTTGAATTTTTAAAAAAACACCCTCAAACTATGCTTTGATTTTTTGAAATATACTATGACTCAAACGACTAACGAAAGAGCAAGACGATTGAAATTTAAAGCATTTGTTTTAAAAATGAAAACATAAATGTACTACAGAAAAAACTGTATTTTAAAATGCAAATTGAATAAAAAAAGAGTAAAAAACAAGTTTTTTAAAATATAACCCTTTTAACCGACTAAAAAGCAGAAAATAAATTTCCTTTAAATTAATTTCCGCAATTTCGATTTAAAATTAAGGGTTTTTGGCGACTTCAAAATTTGCAGTGATATTAGGAACAAAGTAGCCAAAAACCCTTTATTTTAAATCGAAATTGCGGAAATTAATTTAAAGGAAATTTATTTTCTGCTTTTTAGTCGGTTAAAGGGTTATATTTTAAAAAACTTGTTTTTTACTCTTTTTTTATTTTCCCCCTTTTTTTAAAAAAATTTTTTTTTTCGGTATATTTCTTTCTAATTTATATTTTGCCCGTATAGTTTTTCTTCTTCAATTTTTACATTTAAAAAATTTTTTTTGATTTAAAAAAAAAATTGTTCCCCCCTTTTTCCCCCCTTTTTTTTCCTTTTTTACTCTTTTTCCCCAATGCTAGCCTAAGTGAAAAATTTCAGCCCTGTAGTTTAAAAAATACGAAAGTTAGAACTTTAAAATGGCTCCATTCCGCTCCCCTTTGCCCCCACACCCCCCTTTCCAAAGGGTATAAAAAATCATTTTGTCAATAAGAACCAACCTACCAAATTTCATCATTGTAGCTTGAAGGAATCGGAAGTTATGCCATGTTTAAAAAAAAAAGGTTTGAGTCCCCCCTCTGATGGACCCCAAAATTTAATAGAATGCATTGTCACCGGAGTTCTATCAGTGTTCCAAATTTCAGCTCTCTAGCTTATGTGGAAGTGTATGAAAAAGCTCGCCGCAGATTTGAGGATATATATATACATATATATATATATATATATATATATATATATATATATAGTCCGCCCAAAGCAAGTTAATATA